>JAMKCH010059609.1:0-15938 GCA_023653785.1 Ophioderma brevispina | reverse complement strand
ATTTTGAACAAATTCAAAAATACCCTTATCTACCCCTAACCCTTGACCCAAGATTGTAACCTTGGACCCCCTATTAATCAAGATACCAGTATGGATATTTCATGTAGCAAAGAAGTGTGGCATATCCGATGTACTGTTTTAGTGATCAGCAATGATGCATATGCATATGAACAAGTTAGTGAATTCAATCTACTTCACCCTTAACCTACTTGGACAAAAACAAAATATCACACATTTAGGCCCTGCACACCTTGATTTTTAGTTTCTTGTTGGGATTTTTAAATTTGACGACATTAGCATTCATTATTCATTAGTTTTGTCAATTCATTATGACTTTCAATGGACATAACCACTATGTTGTCATCGATTGCATAGAAAAGAAAAGCAACACTTTCATGGATAATTTCTCAAGGACTTCTATTTTGAAAGAAATTGCAGAAACTGGCAGGGGCCGATTTTTTTTAACAATCCCCCCATCCCCCACCCTACCCCCCCTCCCCACCCCCTACCCTCACCCTTCTTCCCTCCTCCATCATCGGGGGGTGGGGGGGGAGACAAAATACCACACAATATCTGTATTACCACTGGCCAAATCATTCAGCTTACATCTATTGATTTTTTTGTGTCCTGTCCCCCCCCCCACCAAATAAATCATCGATTTCACATACCTCTAAACCACCCCCCCCCCCTCCCCAAAAAATGTTTCCTCATTTTGCACTAATATCCCCATATGAAATTTATGATTGAAGACCAAACGGTTGAAACAGAGGTAATGTATACCTTGTGAGACAATTTATTTCTGTGGGATTACAGGACAAAAGCTACAAAACCAGCACTTTTCAAAGAGAAAATTTGGTGTACATAATGGTCTGGACATGTAGCTGGAATTGTGAAATTGATCATCTCTTCTTGAATATCGTCAAAGATTTGGTGTCTGTATTGTGAATAAAACTGCTTACTGTTTTTTTTTTTTTCATTCTAATGAAACCTTTGACTCATTTTAGTACAATTCACACTATATAGGGCCTATTTTATCACCAATTGTGGGGCATTACACCGTTACCAGAATAATGAATATTAAGCCCTATACCAGAATATGAATCTAAATATTCCTCCTTGTGTGCCTGGAGAACTAATAGTTAAAATTTCTAGTACCAAATAATTTTATCCATTTTTCAGTGAGTGGCTGCCACCTGAGAACTAATATTCAACTTGCTTTATTGGATTATCATTATGCTGCCAGATGACCTTCACCCTGCTTCCAATCTGTAATTTAATCTACCTCCGCTGCAATCTACTGTAATTGGCCTGGTAGTAGGGCAGCCCACAGTGACCTGTCACTGATTGCTTTGAGTCCCATATGGATTAGAGAGAGATGGAAAAACTTATGGAAATTCTAGTTATTACACATAATGAATTATTACACAATAATGAATTATTTGACCCGGCAGCCCATTCCGACCCGGTCGGCAACAAGAAACTAAAAATCAAGTGTGCAGGCCTACCCTGAAATTTTTCTCTTAACACAAACCAAATGATTATACATTACTACCAATACAATCTCGGTCTCTTGGAAGGTCAAGGGGCATCCACCCCCAGTTTCAGGAACGTGCGACCTCGGTCTCCAAGAACAAACCCGCGATCCATTTGACTTCTTTGACCTTTAATGACCCCTGATGACCTGAGCCACTAACCATACAAACTCAGTCTTCGGAAGGTCAAGGGCACCCACCCAGCGCAAGTTCAGGAACGTGTGACCTCGGTCTCCGAGAAAATAGATGCAGTCCGACAGACACTGACAGACCACGGGTATTAATATACCTGTATAGACATGTCTAAACTGCATGCTAAAGTCATTGCATTCAGGTTGATCTTAAAGGTGCATTTCGTGATCCAGCACCTTCTGTTTTATTCATTGTTTACTAGATATCCTTGAGAAAGCTTATTCACAAACTTTTTAGGCCGATCCCGACTTGGGTTTTTTTTTATGTTTGAGCAAATGCCTCGTTTCCACACAGTCCCATAGACCACTGGGGCTATAATTTCTGTCTGTTTACAGCAGAAAATATATACAAAATTGTGATTTTTACACACACGATCAACTTGCACGTAAGATTTGGCACATATTTTTTTTTTTTTTTTTAAATTTACTAAAATTATAGAAATCTCAACTTGGTTGAGGTAAGTCGGGGGGACGATGCTGTGGATCATGCGAGAATCCCCTTTAAATGTAAATTGTCATTTTCAAACAAATCAAATGATACATTTTAGATGCAAAGTCGGGCTAAAAACCTGCCGCAAATATGCTATTGGGAATTGACAGCTCTGATTTTTTCAGTTTTTCAAGTTACAGCATTTTCTTCCATAACCATCAAAATTAAACGGGAATTAGAGGTCGATAATGCGAAAGAATGAAAAAAATGTGGAAATGAATATAAATCGGGGATAAGTGTGTACAATTCCATATAACTGAAAAGTAAAATTTAAAAAAAAAACACCAATATTAAAAAAATAATTATTTGAGGAAATGTGTAATACCGTCTCCCCCCAAAATAGAAATACAGCAACGTAGCTCAAATCTGACACTGAACAGCTGATTGTTGGTTTACACCAGTACAGAAATAAACAAAGATCAAATAATGTTTGTGGTGAGGTAAAATGTATTGAGATGGTGCAACAATATCACGCTGTGAAATTGTGATATTCCCCGGGGAGGCTTTTTGATCTCAAGTCGAATTTTTGATACGCACGATAGAAATTACAGAATCAGATAAAAGTTACTGCCTTGTATTAATACACGGATTTAAGACCAACAACTTGCAAGGTATGTTCGCATATACATGCCAGAAGAAAAAACAAAATATAAAAATATGAATTGCGATGATTTTCGATGTTCGGATGCAAATCGATGCTAATCCCTTTAAATACCGGAAGATCGAATATGGTCAATCAAGTCCACAAAAATACACAAAATGTAATTATATTTTTAGGCCCAATTTCTCTGTGTGATTGCAATGGAATCAATACTGCCATTGGTATCGGGTCATCGCCATGAGTGGGAGTATAGGAAAAGGTGGAGGTGGTGTTGACTCATTTTCAAAAAATATTTACAACATTTTTTATTGTATAATTTAGAACCAAGAAAGGTATAGGTGGTTTGTTTTCATCTAATAGGTAATTTATAGCTTGAAAAATGATACCAATTTCAAATTTGTGCTATGTATATGTTATAGTTTTGGAAATATCGTTAAATTGAATTGTGGTCCAGTTCAGGGGTGGATGGGTGCCATATGGGAGGTTATGTTAATGTTGTAAAGTAGTAGGGATTTTTTTGATATTCGGGGCACAGGGCGTTTAGTGTGTATTTTGTACCAATCTTTGTAACCACCATGCTATTAAAATAAATGAGCACCTCATTTGTTTTGTAAAGTATGTGGCATTCATTTGACAATACAACACTTAAAGGTTGCAACGAGAGATGTCAAAGGTCATCCATATTTTCTGCTGATAGTAGTGATTTCATATAGATTACACTTAATAGACTCCATACCTTTTATTTGTTATACAGAAATAACTTAAAATGAAACAAACGGGATTGTATTATGCCTGATATTTCAATGGAAAACATAGGCTGATTCGTATTTGCCTCTATACGAAATTAGAAATTTCACAATTTAGAACCAAAGAAACACTTTTCAGCTAATCCTTTCGGATGGGCGATATTTTTGATAGAAATAGATAGAAAGCTTTACACCAGTGCCAAAATCAGGAATTTCACATTTTTAGGGACACCTGTTATTGAAATTATCTTGTTGCACCTTTACGCTATGATGAAAGTTGCAATTTTACTACCTTTTGCATTGTGAGGCAAGGGTTTTTACTTATATGCACACAAAAACTTCTGTGTGGTATAACTTTAGTAGGTATTCTACCCCAGCAAAAGGTCATACATTTTCAGAAAGGGAATTTGCTGCGGGGGCGAATACAAAATATGCCACCCTTTCGTTTGTTGCTGTAAAGAAGTGGGGACTGGATGTGTCATAAAAAAAAAAAAAAAAAAAAATTAAATAAATTTTTGAAACACCCTGAAGCTTAGAAGGCAGCCATATTTGTTACAAGTTCCCCTTTTTTTGAAGGCTGATGATGTCCCCTACACATCTCCAGGAGTGTATTCATATCAGGATTGAATGGTAACAAATTAGCTATTACAAAATGTTGTGACTCTTTACACCAAAATTTAACCTTTTTCCACCCGATAGGACACATTGTGGGCCCCGATATTAAATATAAGGTGAATAGTTGTCGTCATTACATTTTCAGCCTTTACAACAATATACAGAGTTATAGGTATCTGAAAAACAATTGATATCTTATTCTCATTTTATGAGAAAAGTGTAATACTTTGTAGTTTCAAGAATTGTAACACATTTGCCCCCAACTCATGGCGCATGACCATAGGCAAGGCCATGGAACCAATCATGCGTGTATTTTCCAGCTCTTCTCTAGCGGGTTGAAAATGAACAGACTGATTGACTTGTGGTATTGGAAATTACAATAAAACTTGAACTCATAAACGTAATACTTATTGGTTATAGTTTATATCATTTTGGTACCACAAGAAAGTGTTGGACATAATTATTTTGGCACAATAGCACGCACATATCTATCAACCGTTTTCCAATGTTCAGTTTCCCAGAATCTTTGGAAACGGTCAGGTTCACGGTTTTGTTTGGGGACCCGGACACTACGTGCATCTTAAAATTGGAATACAGTTCTAAGAACAAACATGTAGCACACAAATATTTCAAGGAATATAAATTTTGACAGAAGGAAAAAAATACAGATTTATTTTCTTGACTCATTAGTAGGCAACATCTAATATTGTACCAGCAAAGGTCCACATAAAATGGTTTTAAATTTAAGCTTCTTTTCGGAAAACGTCACAAAGATTCGGCACTAGCACTTAGTTGGGGAATTCACGCTTAGGAAATCAGGACCTTTGCAAGGCACACAAGTGTGACCTGCTGTTTTTGCTGTCAAGACCTTTGAAACTTGTATGGAGCATTTGCAGTGATAGGTATCTAAAGAAAATAGATTATTTTTGTCTACACAGTAAATTATTTGACCAATGAACAGTGCATTTTAATAGGTCTGTAAAAGCAGATACATACAACAGGTCCTCATCTGACATTGTATTCAACCCGAAGGTCATCCATTCTGGAATGCAGGATTACGCTTAACGAACATCAATCATTTACTTGTTCTGCCGTTTGTACCAATTCTGCCATTCTTCTAATTCTTCCTGGCTAGTGTTTTGAACAGGTGGTGTAGAAAAATATACAAGTTGTCTTGCAGTTGCCTGTAGAGAAATAGTGTTACAACAATTACAATAATGTCTTTAATTACCTTCTCACTGGCGTTAAGAAAAAATCCTCATTAAATCATGTTGTCCATGTCAATCAGGTCATCACCACTATGGGCATCCATTAGACATCAATTCCTCTCATCATTGCCTTCTATTTTCTTATACAATCAAATTTCTTATGCTTAAATTATTGTCTTTTTTGTCATCATCTTCACATCTTTGATGATAAATTAAAAAAAAAACATTATTCTGCAGGGTTAGCATCTTTCTGCATATTCTGCATCCTGGATGCACTAAGTACCAATCGGGGGGGGGGGGGGGGGAGGCCCAAAGTGTTTTCAACTGGGATTGGCGTATAAACATATTGTTGCTGGAGATAAAACCGTTCAAGAAAAAAAAATCTCACTCTCATTTTCACGAAATAAATTGATGTATATGTGTGGTTTTGAAGGACTGCATGAATATGAGATTAAAACTGGTCATCACCACTCATATTTGTATTCCGAATATTTGCAGGGAAAACCATTCTCCATCCTCAGCAGATGTTAGCTGGAAATTGACTAGCAGATTTCTCTACTCCTGGAAGTTTGTTGTGTTGTCTACTAGTAGACTATGGGCGTAGACCAAAAAACAAGCTGCATAACAAATTCCGTATAGTCCATTCAAAGGGAGAAGAGAGACAAAACCCGGTGTAAAATTATTGAAACTTATTAACATGACATAACCGTCTGTTGCCCCAAATAAAACTTGCACATTTCTTAAAAAATGAATAAAATGTCACATCAATTTCTCTTTCATAATACAGTGACCAAATGGATATGTATAGACTAGCAAAACATGAACTGAAGATATTACAAAGGCCCGGTATGCGGGCCATGTTATAGCCAGGTGTTATGTTACCACCTCCACGATCGGGTTAGGTAACAAATTACCCATCCTCTTTCACAATAACTAACCAGTTTACATTATGATAAAGTCGTTGGACCCTAAGTTTTCTCTGAAAGCGCGGAACATCTGAATATTGCCAGATTCATTTTGCCAAAAATTCGTGAGTTCCATAAATCTACAAAATATCTACATATCATAACAAGTGGTTCGCGAACCACAAGTGTCGCCTGGTTTGCGCGATAACTTGCTTTATGAGAAGTTTGGCAAAGATGATTAGAAAAGAGAACAAATGCATTGGAGGAAGTGTTACAAAGGTCACATGGGCGTTCACAAAGGTAATGAGGTCACCAAGGGATCACATGAGGTCACCACACACACCCCGCCCCACCCTTCCCCTACGCACCCTCCCCTCCCCTGACACCCCACCCCCTCCCCTCGCACATCCCACCCTGACCCTACCCCGGCACACAGATTTGTGAAAGGACAAGTGGACATGAGGGGTCAAACATGAGGTCATAAAGGTCACATGAGGTCACCAAGGTCACATGAAGGCACCAAGGTCACAATCAAAGTTCACCACAAGGTCACCAAGGTCACATGAGGTCATCAAGGTAATATGAGGTCATCAAGGTCACATGAGGTCACCAAGGGTCAAATGGGATTACAAAGGTCACGTTGAAGTCACCAGGTCACAAGAAGTCACAAGTAACACGAAGTCACAAAGGTCACACAAAGTCCAAAAGGTCACCCAGGTCACAATGGTCACATGACATACCCCGCCCTCGCCGACGCACCCCACCCTTCCCCAATCACCCTACCCCAACCCACCACCCGACCCAACCCAGATGCACACCACCCGACCCCCTCCAGACCACACAAACCCCCTCCCCAACGCACCCAACCCCGCCTTACTACTAACACCCCGCACCTTTCTCCAACAAACCCACCTGCCCTCAAAACACCCCACCCTTCCCCTCCCCAACACCCCACCCTGCCCCTCCCTACACCCCACCATCCCTGCCCCTCCCTAACCACCCCACCTTGCCCCCTCCCAACACCCCACCCTTCCCCTCCATATGATTCACACACAAGATGTAGGGATAGGAGTTTTGCATGTAGCAAAGGAAAATTGCAGATCCGATGTCCCATTTAAGAGTCAGCAATTACTTACGCATATTTTTAATTAGCTCATTTGCATACCTAAGCCCGCATGTATCAGGAAGTTTCAAATGCAAAGAAATGCGCACCATATGGGTTTTCGTGCAGTAAGGAATTTTGACATATATGATGTACCGTTTCAAAAATATTAGCGAGACGACTGATTTTTGCATATTAATCAAGCTATATTTTCATATGTAATTTGTCCAGAAATAGGCCCAACATCCAAGAAGTCACGAACTCTTTAACCGCTTCCTTCACCAAGTTTACATCATTATACGCCTTACGAACTCAAGATAACTTGCACACAATTCCTTCGGGGAAAGGATTATCATTTGACCGGCCAATATAAGCTAATAATATTCTGTAATATGCAAAATCAGCAGCCAAAAGCTACACATAATCTTCTGGCACCTCACTCTATCACCCTACCAAGTGCGAAGTAAACGGGATTAGCGTTTAGCCAGCAGAGCATTTCAAAAAAGGTAACCGAAATGTCTGAAAAATATGCAAAATAAAGCTAATTAATATGCATGAAGTATGCAAATAAGGCAGCAAAAGTACACATAATATCGCGGCACTCACTCTATCATCTATCAAGTTTTGAGTAAATTCGGGGATAGTGTTTAGCCTGCAGAGCATTTTTTAACAGGTTACCGAGTATACAGACGGACATACGACGGACATTACGGACGACGGATGGACAAACAAAATTTGGACTAGTGTGCATCCATGAACATTCGTTCAGGCGACACAACAAAATTTGGACTAGTATGTGCCTCCATGACATTCGTTCAGGCAAACACAAAAATAACAACTAAAAATATCACACAAAAAAGCAAACAAAATACTCAGAACAAAAAAGACATTATGGCCAGGCCAGACAGCCAGAACATCAAAAGGCCAAGTAGGCCAGTGAGGACTGCCCTTATAACTATAACAAAGTTAAGTGAACAAATGCACTGGAGGAGGGTTACAACAACAAAGGTCACATGGGGTCACAAAGGTCACAAATGAGGTCACCAGATCACATGAGGTTCACCCACACCACACCCCGCCCACCCTTCCCCTACGCACCCTCCCCCCTCCCTACACCCCACCCCAGCGCCGACCACCCTCCCCTTGCACACACCCTGACCCTACCCCGGCACAGACTTGTGAATGGACCAAAGTGACATTATGTCACATGAGGTCATCAATGTTCCCATGAGGTCACCAAGGTCCCATAAGGTCACTCCAGGTCACAAGTCACAGTCACACCAGTCACCAAGGTCCATGAGGTCATCAGTCATATGTTTAAGAAAAAACATCAAGGTCACATGAGTCACCAATGTCCATGGGATTACAACGGTCACATGAAGTCACACCAAGGTTCACATAGTCACCAAGGTCCACGAAGTCACATAAGGTCACAACAAAGTCACCAAGGTCACACAGGTCACCAAAGTCCAATTGACATCACACCCCGCCCTCGCCTACAGCAAACCCCCCCCTTCCCACAATTCACACCTACCCCACCACACACACCACCCGACCCACCCAGATGCACACCACCCTACCCCTCCAGACGCAACCCCACCCCCTCCGCCAACGCACCCCACTCGCCACTTACACCCCACCTTCTTTCTCCCAACAACCCCACCCTTCCTCCCCCTCTCCAACACCCCACCCTTCCCCCTCCCCACACCCCACCCCCACCCTGGCCCCTCCCTAACACCCCACCCTCCCTCCCTAACACCCCACCCTCCCCCCGTCCCAACACCCCACCTTCCCCTCCATATGATTCACTACACAAGATGTATGGGATAGTAGTTTTGCATGTATCAAAGGAATTTCGCATATCCGATGTACAATTTTAACGATCGCAATTACGCAGATTTAATAGCTCATGTTGCATACCTAACCGCTGTTCCAGGAATGTTTCAAATGAAGAATAATCTGCACATAATGGCCTTTTCGTGCAGTGAAGGAATTTTGCATATCTGCATGTACCGTTTCAAACATATAGCGATTACGCTGATTTTTGCATATTAATCAGTCTCATTTGCATATGTAATTGTCCGAAATATGCCAAAATCTAATCAGTTCAAAAACCTTTAACAACCCCCGCTTCCCCGTCCACACGTTACATCATTAGACGCCTTACGGAACTCAGATAACTTGCACACAATCCTTGGCGGGGAAAGGATTATCATTTTGACCGGCCAATATAAGCTATAAATTCATGAATATGCAAATCATGCAGCCAAAAGTACACATAATATTCTGGCACCTAACTCTATCACCCAACAAGTGACGAAGTAGATTGGGATTAGCGTTTAGCCAGACAGAGCATTTCAAAAAAGGTTAACCGAAATGTCTGAAAAATAGCAAAGAAGCTAAATTAATATTCATGAATATGCAAATAATGCAGCAAAGCTTAAAAATAATATTGCGGCACCTCACTCTATCCACCTATCAAGTTTGAAGTAAATCCGGGGATAGTTGTTTAGCCTGCAGACGCAGTTGTAAAAAAGGTTTAAACGAGTCATACAGTACGGACATACGGACGGATACGGCGCGACAAACAAAATTTGGACTAGTAGGTGCCTCCATGAACTTCGTTCAGGCGACACAACAAAATTTGGAATAGATGTGACTCCATGAACATCGTGGCAGGAAAAACAAAAATAACACAAATATCAACAAAAGCAACCAAAATATCAGAACAAAAGCATTATGGCAGAACAAGCAAAAGGCCAAGGGGCCAGTGAGGACTGCCCTTATACATAACAAAGTTAACATGAAAAAAAGAAAAAATATCAGGGCTCATCACCATAGAACGCAATGCAATAAGTTGGACGCAATGAGAGGAAAATATTTAGCAGGAAGGTGCGACCGAAGCGAGATATGGTGAGAACGATGAAAGAGACAACTAGAGAACAAAGTAACAAACACTGACAAAGCTCCAGAAATTCATTGATAAATGAATTACGATTCTGTTTGTATTGATTTTTAAAGTGCTTTATCGATTTAGAGTATTTGATATCATATGAAGTGATTCCAAATAAGGGCCCGGAAGTTCTAATCGAGAGATTGAAAAAGTTCTGTATTTTTAGTAGTTGATAATTATCACGATATCTTGTTGAGAAATCGTTAATTTGGGACCTTACCATAAAAAAGTTGTTGATTCCAGCAGGCAGTAAATTGTGTGAGGACTTTATATCATAAAAACCACCAGTTTCAAGCTATACATATCAAACACATTCAAGAGTATTATATTTCAAATATAGCGGAACAGTGTGGCTTCTATAAGGCTACCAGATATTGTTATCAGACGGCCCACTTTTTGTAGTTGGTGTATTTTTTCTAAGTATGATTATAGGTGCTTACCCAAAGCCAGATGGCATAATTAATGTATGGCAGAAAAACCAGAGAACAATCAAGAATACAATATTCTATCTGGTACATATATTTGAGCTGATTCATAACACAAAATGTTTCGTGAGATCGTCTTGGTAATAATATCAATATGATTAAAAAAAAAAAAAAAAAAAAAAAAAAAAAGTCCTAAAATTTTGTTGTTTTAACATGTGCTAAATCCATTCCATCCAAAATCACATTACATTTGGTCGACTCATTAAAGGTGCAACGCGAGATTTCAATAAACAGGTGTCCATAAAAATTGTGAAAATCTGGTTTTTGCCCTGATGTAAAGATTTCCATCAAAAATATCCCCAGCTGAAAGGATTAAGCTGAGAAATGTTCTTTGGTACACAATTGTGAAACTTCTAATTTCGTAGGAGCAAATACGAAATTCAGCTTATGTTTTATATGAAATCTAAGAAGTCCAAAATCACCTTTTTCTCTATTTTAAGACATTTCTGTAGCCAAATACAAGGTAAGGGAGATATATTGAGTGTCTCTTCTATTATGAACTTATTATTCTGACACAAGATCTGGGTACGCAAAATCTCTGTTGCACCTTTAAGTGATCAGTAATTATATCATTTTCTTGATCACGTTTTGTCATTCAGGGTGTCCCCAAGAACATGAAATTTTTTTTTTTAATTTTTCTTTTTTGGTTTTTTTTAAAATCAATTACTTACTTCAAGTAACTCATTGTTTATTAAATTAATTGACGTCATATCACTATGTGAATATAAAATTGTTTTTGTCATTCACAATAGTAAAACCTCAAGAACATTCGAAGTAGTATATCTCATTAACATAAAGTATGAAAGCAAGGGCCTAATATTGAACCCTGGGGAACACCACAAATACTATTCTTTAGGTCAGATCTGCTAGAATTTATATTAACATATTGTTTTCTGTTACTTCATAACTTTGAAACCTTCTACCATACCGCTGAAGTTAAGCACGCAATAAGTTACGGGATTTTAATTCTGTACACAAAGTTGTTAGTCAAAGCTTGCCCAGCAACGATTAAGTCCTTGGCCATACATCCAAAAATGGGTGTTCACATACCTAAGAAAGGTCAATTCTAGCAATACTTTTTGAAAAGTTACATGTCTCTAGTGTATGAAATGCATCTAGATAATCTAAGGAGTAGCTTAGTCTCAGAATCAGAAAATCGTTTTTTAAAAAGAGTGAAACCCTATGGTAAGTTGAATAGACACAATAGGGCTAACAATAAGACAGGATTTGGTCAGTTGATGACTTATACATTGGCTCGGGTAACTCTAACTAACACTTATTAATATTTTTAATTAAATATAACTTGATGAAAGCATAATTCTTCGGGTTCCTTTGAAATGTCACGCTTAAGAATTTTAATACATTTCACAGCATGGGAGACACTATTTTTGTACTTAAAAGAAAAGAATGTTCGTACAAGGGTTTTATATATTTATGGAGCTCCAAAATACCATTTGAGAAGATTTTTCCCAACCGAAGCTTTTTGGGTGCCCCCTCCCTGGGTGCTAATTTTGATCACATTTTAATTGAAGCTAGGAAAAGAAACTATCATCATAAGCAAACCATTTCAGGCACAAAGTATATTGGTTGACCCACTTACACCAACAATAATGCCTCAATAAAGATACAACCACAAAGGTTCATTTTGTTTTGTTTTATTTGAAAATTCTTAACCTCTCGAAATTACACAATTCTGAAAATAAGCATGCTAAAGGGCACTTTGCTTAAAACCCCCGAAGACACTGAACTTATTAGTACTAACAGAGAATGGCTAATTTGAAAATATAAACAAATCTATAATTTAAAGTAAATGTTGCCATCATTGCAAACCAAGTATAAGGCTCTTGACGCACACCCTTGCAAAGATGAACTAACCTTCAAGCACAAAGTGTATTATAGCCAGTGATTGAGGCTTGGCTTGTATTCGTTCAGAATGAAACAACCTGAAAACACACACACTGAACAAAAATAACACCAGTTTCAGCAGCTGTTGCTATCACTTATTCTACAGACCCATTCCTCTATTGTCCAGATGAATATGCATAAGTATAATGTCACAGGACCCCCAATTAATACTCCACCCTTTCCAAAAGAACATCATTCAAAACAGCGGATGCAACAAGGCCGTAGCCAGGGGGTGCGGGGAGGTGAGATAATTATGCCAAACCAAAATCTCCAAAAATTCCAAAAAGTCCACAAAAATGATGTGTGCAAGCGAAGCGAACTAGAAAAAAATAGGGATTTTAGGCTTTTTTGGTCACAAAAGGGCAAATTTTGACAAAAGGTCTATTTTTGCCAAATTTATTTAACCCCATCATTGTGAAAAGGTCAACATTTTGGGAAAAAAAAGGGAAACTTTTGAAAAAATTCGCACCCCCCCAGAAAAAATCCTGCTACGGCCTGAGCGGATACTACTTTCTTAGATAATTTGGGGTTGTCAAGATTCACAAATTTAAATGCACCAATGCTTCAAAAAATCAACTCTGCTGAAGCCCCCTCACATAGAATCGAAGTGCCATGCATTCGTTTATGTATAGGATCGGCAAATCAGAGCAAAGATTAGTGTACTCGTCCGGAATTTCAACCAATAGGAAGTTGAGTTGAATAGAAGCTATAGAATTTTGACCCAACTTTTTGCACGAATGTGGCCCACTTCACAAAATGTTTGCCAGTGCAATGAATTTGCATGAAAATAAATGTAAACACTACCAGATATTTAAAACTATAAAACCTTACAAGAACTCAATTCAACTTCATGTTTGTTTAAGTTTAACAAGATATGGGTAAAGACACTAAATTTATTGGAAATTAAATAAAAAAAGAAAAATTTTTGAAGAGCACCCCCAATTTCCTCTATAAAATAAGATTGTTTTCACAGTTTCAGCATTGGTAAACTGGCTAGTAAACATACCTGTGAATGGTTAAAAGCTCGAAAGTGTCTATGTATCGCAAAGAAGTAATTTTGTAATTAAGATAATTATATATCGAGATTCCGATATATCCGAATGGCTTCTGGAGTTATCCCCAGCTAACCTGGCTCCGTAAGACAAAATCTTGGTGACTACTTTCTGGCATGGCATCTTCTGGAAAAAGTGCTTTAAAATGTCTGAAATGCACTAGTTATATTAAGAAGTGAGAAATTTCATGATTGCAATGGTAGACTGGTATGTTTTTCAAACTAAGCGGCATTTGGTCAGTGATTTTGAGGAAAATTACTCCTGCGGTCATCATTTTACAACCGATTTTGCAGAATTACTCAGCTTTGGCGACTATAGAGAATCTGAGTTGCCGTCTGACATCGGGCAAGTTTGGTGATTCGTAACTAAAAATTTCTGGTCTCATATGTTCAAAATTTTTGCTTATTTGGGGTGATTTCAAGCTGTACTTGGGGTGATGTTGTTGTTTTTTTCCTCTGTGAGAGTTTTAAATGTGAAAGAAACCGCTCAAAGAAGTTGCCATTTTCCCCAAAGACTACGTGTATAAGTGCGTTGTGGTGTGTAACCTATAGAACAGCCAGTGATCATATTCGGGTCGTCTCTTTTTTCTGAAGTTTTTGACCTTTCAAAACCTCAGACTGCAATTGAATCAATATGTAAGTAACTGTTGCACTTAAAAATGTGATTTTTTTTTTTTTTCATTTTAAGCGGTACATGCATGTGCATTGGGACGTCCATTACGGTAGGTGAGCTCAGATAGTATGATTTGCGTGACATTTGGTATGTGCCACCACTCAGTGAAATGATTTGGCAGCCTCAACTGTTTAAAATAAAAGACTGCATCTGTGTACCGTGTGGCAGAATCTAAATTCATCCCGAGCACATGCATAGGAATGCCCCAGTGTATTGATAGAGTTATTTTACTGATAAGGGAGCTACGATGGAGTAGGCCTACCCTTCAGACTAGCAAAAGCTATCGGTCACGACAAACAATGACAACTAGTTAAAAGATTAGATTAGCTTGTTTTTTGTTGTCCAGACCATGGCATGGGGGGGGGGCCTCACATTGTGGAGGTAATGACATATCAGGCTGTTGGAACCCGTCCTGTTTTAAGCATCATCGTCACCCAAAAATGTCATATTTTGACAATTTTGCCACTTTCATTCATCACCCAAAGACCGTTATTTGGGGAATTTTCACACAAGACAACGCTCCTTTTATAAATATTTTGACCAAAATCTTCACCAAGGACCCTTTGATTTGAAACTTTTAAGATTAGCAACTTTGTGGCCCCAAAAACCTCTTTTATGGGCATTTTGGCTATCTTCTCACCCAAAACCCCATATTTTTGCATGTTTACAGTCACCTAATGCCCATTGGGTTGAGTGTGCCTCCATTTCATGTGAGTCCTCCCCCCCCCCCCACGGGTTTAATTTCTGACTTCTCTGCTAGCTGAACACATCATGGTTACCACTACGCCTGCGCAAAGGCATGTTTTCTAGTAAAAAAAGTACATTGACCCCCCCGTATCTTGATCAAGATTAAGCTTTTGTGCATGCATCTTCAGATTTCTTGTCATGAGGTCTCCCTTCACAGGATATCCTATGGAGTCTATGTAGTTTAAATGGACAAGGCATTAGAACTGGTTTCCTGAAAAATTGTATCCATATTTTATTTATATTTAATGCATATTTCTACGGCATACAAAAAAAAAACATTTGTATTCCCTTCGACTTTCCACAGATCTCAGTGGATAGCCAGTAACCTTTCTACAACACAACATGAATTTGGAGCGGTCTGAAGCAAGTAGCCAACCTGTCATCAAATGGAGTTCTAAAGGTATTTTGTAATGAAATAATGTGATGCACAGATGTATGTCTAGATTCATGACTTTTTAACTAGTTTTCAGAGTCCTTGTGTTATATATAGGTTTATACACACCACTATCCTGGCTGCCGTAAGATCAAAAATCTTGGTGACTACTTTCTTGCATGGCATCTGGGGAAAAAGTGCTTTAAAATGTGTGAAAATGGCACGTAGTTAATATTAAGAAAGTGATGACATTTCATGATTGAAATGGTAGACGGGTATGTTTTTCTTTCTTAAACTAAGCGGCATTTGGTCAGTGATTTTGAGGAAAATTACCCGCGGGTCATCATTTAACACCGATTTT
>JAMKCH010059605.1:0-75332 GCA_023653785.1 Ophioderma brevispina | reverse complement strand
TTTGACCTTGAATGACCCCTGATGACCTTTGATCCACAACCAATACAACCTGGTCTTCGGACGGTCAAGGGCACCCCCCCCACCAAGTTTCAGGAACCTGCCGACCTCGGTCTCCGAGAAACCCGACGTTTAACATCCTTTGACTTGAATGACCCCTAATGACCTGTCGTGACCTTCAAAATTTTTTGGCATTATCAAAAATCGACCCCACCCTCCAAGTTTCATGTCCATACAACACCGGTTACCCCCATTTGACCTTGAATGACACCGATGACCTTTGATTTTTTTTCCCACCCCCCCCCCCACTAACCAATACAAACCTAGGGTCTTCGGACGGTAAAAGGCACCCACCACCACGTTCAGGACATGCGACCCTAGCGTCGCCGAGAAACCAACATTTAACCTCATTTGACCTTGAATGACCCCTGAGGACCTATGTCGTGGACTTCAAAAATTTTCGGCATCACAATCGACCCCCCCCTCCATTCCAGACACAACGTTTAACCCCATTTTGACCTTGAAGACCCCTAATGACCTTGTCGTGACTTCAAAATTTTTGGAATAAAATTAAAAAAAAAACCCCACCCTCCAAGTTTCATGTCCATACACCAAACGTTTTACCCCATTTGACCTCATTGGACCTGACTGACCCATGATGACCTTTAATCCACTAACCAATACAACCTCGGTCTTCGGCGGGTCAAGAGGCACCCACCACCAAGTACAAGAACAGGACCCTCGGTCTCCGAGGGAAACAATGTTAAAACCTCATTTGAACCTTGAATGACCCCTGATGACCTTTGTCGCGATCGCAAAATTTTTTCGGCAACCAAAAAATCGACCCCACCCTCAACTTTCATGTCACCATACACCAATGTTTCCCCATTTGACCTCATTTGACCTTGAATGACCCCTAATTACCTTTGATCCACTAACCAATACAACCTCGGTATGGACGGTCAAGGGCAACCCACCCACCAAGTTTCAGGAACGGGCGACCCTCTGTCCTCCGAGAAAATAGACGCGGTCCATTTTCGCGATCACCTGGGGTTTTAAAGCACTACTTGTTTGAAAACCGGTTTTTGACCTTGAATGACCCCCCCCCGATGACCTTTGACCACTAACGCAAACAAACTCGGTCTTCGGAAGGTCAAGGGGCCCCCCCCACCAAGTTTCAGAACGCGCTATCCCCTGTCTCCGAGAAAATATACGCGGTCAGACACACACACCTGACCGACCACCGGTATTATTATCTAGATAAATGCTAGGATCACGAAGTGCACTTAGTAAATAAAAAAAAAATAGGTAAATTGAAAAGGAAAAAACATAAAACATCTTATGAAAAAAAATAACCAATTAATACCACAATAACTTCCTTTCTTTTTTGATCTATAAGATTTGGAAATGGAATTTACCCAAGAGTAATAAATTGTTAATATACCTTATAATAAAGTAAATGGGATAAGAATTAATTTCAAAACCTTATTTATAGCATAAAATTTTGGAAATAAATTTAACATATGATAATAGGGCACCGTAATCGGGATGGTCAATAGCCACCTTGGTCCATACTTGTCCCCAGAAAACAGCCAAGACGCGAAGGGCACAAATGAATCACCTGGCAGAGATAACTGAAATGCCCGCGTTAACTAGGCGCATGAATTGTATCCCCCGCATTCCTGGATGATTCGGAGGCCAAACACCAGTTCTAAACAAGTCATTTGCTTCCTTAAAGGTTCCCTATAGACAACAATGCATGATAAAGGAACTTTTAATGTGAAATAGAAACCCGTCGTCATAGTGATCAGATAAACCGTGACAAGTGGAGCCACGGTGTTGAGCACAAGCATATAAAACCACAACAAAGGGACGCAGGTGTGCCTTAGCCAACCACAGTGCATCCACAGCCGATATAAAATAGGAATAAATGGATCACCATAACGATTACGTTCTAAGTAAATCAACAATTGCATTACAATTAGAAATACTGATCTGGAAATAACATGTAGATTTCAAACCACGTGAGCTCATACATAAATCTATAGGGATGATGGTTCAATTCCCTGGGCCATTGTAGAGATAGCCTTGTTGCCATCACAAAACATATTGGGTCCATGGTACAAAGTTACTTTACAAAATCGGCCTACTGGATACTGGTGTATTCATTCTAGAGCCATAATTATACTGCAAACCCTGTATTTCTATTCTATTACTAAAACAGCTGATTTAATAGGAAATTGCATTGGCGACCCATTATTGCAGAAATAATGGGCAGTAAACTGACCAATCAGATGCTGCATTTTCATAATGGGCAGGCAAGGTAATAGAATTATAATATAGGCCTACGAAACTTAACCTAAACATATCATCAAAATTACCCTGAGTGTATAATTGCTCTTGCAGGAGTACAGGGGTTGTAATATTTTTTTGTATACTGGCAATTTTAAAGGTATCTCTTTTAGTCATATATTGAGACAAGTCCTGCAAGGGGTATAATTTCACTGCAAATTGGTTCCGTTAGGGGTAATTTTTCAGTGAAAACGAGTAATAATTTCAACCAAAAACTGGTCCTGTAGTGTCTATTTTTCACTGAAAATTGGTCCCATTAGGGTCACTTTCGGAACCCCTGAACGAGCATGGGTACCCATTAAACCCCTGGGGGGCAGGACAATAAGATACTGATCGCTGTCATTGTATGGTTACAACGCATTACTAAACATACTTCGTTTAGGGTACAAATTATATGAAATGCTTGGTTAGGGGTGCATTTTTAACAGTCACACAAATTACTTGTTTAGATAGTAAAATTACAAACCAAAATACTTTTAGGTGTTTTTCTTGGCAGTGAACATACGCGCTTAGGGTGCTTTGGGAGGCCATACAAGAGCATGGAATATCCACCTTGGAATACAAGTTGCCCCCCTGGTCCTTATCGGATTTTTTCGCTCAAGAAAATTTGCAGTTCGTGGGTGTTTCTTCATTGCGTAAAGATTAATTCTAGGTCATCAGGATTCAGCGCGCGATGCATGCTGGGAAGACATACTCAAACATATATGGTGGCTTACACCCGGTCAACACGCCCGGGGGGTTCTTGGATTTTGGTCGGGTACACATGCCGTTCCAACAAAGAGGGACTAGCTGCAAATGCTGGCTCCGCTAGGGTATCAAATTCACAATAATCAAGTTCTATTCCAGCTAGGGTATTAAATTCAGTTATGATTGTGGTTGTTCAATGTACAGATAGAAAAATTAACGTAAACCTATCAGCAAAATTACCTAAGTGTGTATTTTTTCTTACAGTGCACAGGGTCAGTTTCGGAAAGACTTCCATATGTGTACCCCCTCGTATAGATTTACATGATCCAAAATTTTTTTAATTTTGGGCCTGTTTAATCAAAAACGGCATAAACAGCTAAAAATTAAATTTTTGTTGCAAGTAATACATGAGAGGGGAGTACTTATGGAAGTCTTGCCCCTATTTTCTATATATTGCATTTTAACTGTGTAATCTTTTTTCATGTATTGAGAAACAGGTCCCCGCAAGGGGTATAATTCACTGCAATTAGTTTTGTTAGGGGTATATTTTCACTGAAACTGTATCTTTCACCAAAACTGGTCTCTCATTAGGGGCCTGGTATATTTTTAACTGAAATTGGTCCCCGTTAGGGTCACTTTCCGACCCCTGGAACGAGCAATGGGTTACCCAACAAAATCCAGACCCCCACCCCCACCCCTGTCCAACATGTTTTCAATTTTAGTCAAACTTTCATCCGTTATTTCACACCTGGCAGCTGGGCAATAAGCTGAACATAATCTCCAGGTACCAACACTGCGTATTTAATGAAAAAGCAACAAATACACACCGGAGACAGCCGGAACATTTTGTAATATGCATTTTCTTTTACACTTTTACATGGTTGTACATGTACATATTTGTTTAAAAAAAAAATTCCCCTCTAGTAATGATTGTTGCCCGATCCATCGATGGCGGCAGCGGATTACGATCAAAGGTTGCTGTTGAATCCTTCCTTTTGTGGGTGAATGGATAAACAATTAAAATCAGATTGAGGAGTCTTTGTGGTTCCTTCTCATCTTTTCTTCCATGGTTCAATTAGGATATAGAGCAGGTAAAACTTCATTCAGTTGTGGAGAATTTTTATGTACTGTCGTCTTAATTTCTGTGTTGGTTTTCCTACAGCCAGAATTCTGATCCTGAGCTGAGAGGGGTAATCTTGTCCAGGTTTGTAATACGGTGCCGCTGCCTCATGCAGACATAGTACTTTAATTCTGGGAGTACAGCCTCTTAACTTTTATATCTAGTGCTATAGCAATCATGTTGTACATTTGAAACAATCTCTGAAGGTCTGTAAACAAATTTTCTCTGAAATCATTTTTTATAATACCATACACATAATTATTACTTGAATATTTGTTTTTACAGGAACTATGTATATATTATTTAGTTAAATCAGAAAATCTAAAAAGATCAGGGTTGGTACATTTTGTGACCCCACTTTTTCTGCTCCCAGTTGAATTAAGCAGCCTTGACGGAATAAAGTACGTACAGTATCCCCTGCACTTTATTCCGTCAAGGCTGCTGAATTCAACTGGGAGCAGACAAAGTGGGGTCACAAAATGTACCAACCCAAAAAATCATAAGAAATCTGATTTTTGCACATTTGCGGAGCATGTATGTCTGCAAGCAATAAAATAAAAAGTGCCCCCTACTAGTAGAGGTGGGCTATAGAAGGTCAATGTTTCAGATCACTTCGAACACCGGCTCATTTGATGACTTTAATCACCCTGATACCACTTTTGAAGAAAAAAAATTAAAAAAGTGCGAAAACCACGGTGCCCCATGGAAAAATCCAAAATGGCCGCCAAATTGTCAAAAATTTGATTTTTGACCATAACTCAATTATTTTGTGTTCAATTTGCTTAATTTTGGTGGCAATACCCATGTTTTAGGGTATTAGGAATCATGCTATGCAACTTTCATCTCACCATAGCCTTCGTTTTCTTGAAAATGCCATTTTTGCTTAAAATTGAACTCTGAGGGCGCTTTCCCATAAAATGCGCATCCGATTGATAATGGCGATTTTAACATTCCAAAAGTTGAAGAGAGTTTTATTATGAACACATGCTGAAAATTTGACTTGTGTGGTGTTGGCGGTTTTAAAACTGTAGGTGTTTTAATGTCATAAAAATGCCCTCCATTGAAACCCACATGAAAGAAAGTTCATTGACCCCTGTATATTCCAATGAGAGTGTTTTCGTCAAATTTTAAATTAATGCCGCAGGAAAATGGTAAGTGTTACACAGCTGTAATCTTCAGAAAATGATGAATCAACAATTCTGATGATGGCCCACCAGTTAAAATTTAAAACTTTTGATATTATATGTACTTTATGGGAAAGCGCCCTCGCAGTCTAATTTTAAGCTAAAACTGCCATATCGAGAAAACGAAAAGTCATGGTGAGGTATAAGTTGCATAGAATGATTCCTTGTAGCCCAAAACATGGGTATTGCCACAAAAATGAAGGTGATTAAACAAACACTTTTCAAGTTATGGTCAAAAATATGATTTTGGCCAATTTGGCGGCCATTTTGGATTTTTTGTTGGGGCACCCTGGTTTTTGCACTTTCTAATTTTTTTTTCTTCGAAAATGGGATAAGCATCATTAAAGTCATCATTCTAGCCTGTGTTCGAAGTGATCTGACCCAAATATGACCCTCTATAGCCCACCTCTACTAATAGGGGTAAATTTGGACATTTTAGTCACAATTGACTTTATATGCAATTGATTTCACATTTATATAGTCCTGCTATTTCACAAATTTTCATATGAAAAAAGGAAAGTAGTTAAGTCTATCATTATACACTACATTTACTTGGCTGTATGTATCATTTACTTGATCCAACATGTATTATCCGAGTTTCCCAAAGTCGTAGGTTCTGTAAGAATCATACAGGCTAGCTACATCCTACACAACCAGGTTCTTCATGGAGTACCCCAAGGGAAGTACTCTTCAGTAGCACGACGTACCTCCCTGCAAGGGTGCCACACGCCAGCCACAAAAGTGGGGTATTCATCAAATTAGATTCACATGCAGGAACCTTAACCTATAGTCCCCCGGAGTACCTGTGGTGGTACTCCCATGCTATAGCTTTGAGCTCTGTGTGATTTTTTAGCATTATCCATTATTTAAAGAGACATGAGGAGATTTCAAGGAAGAAGCGCCCCCAATTTTTATCGAACCCCGGTTTTTTACCATATTTGGAATGATTACCATGTATTAGATCACACCTTGAGTGAATACGCCGTGTTATGAATAAGATGATATTTAGTAGTTTCTGTCGTGCACGACAAAGTCAAAGCACGGTTTTATATGGGGAACGATACGATAGCAGGCAAGTTCAACAAGGTTTGCGGTTTCATTTGCACCTGTTTGTCAATAAACATCGAAAAGTTCTCGGTTAGGTGGTCTACAAACCGATCCAGTGAAATGAGAGAAATTCGTAGCCTAACACAAACTCCTCCTGTCACTCACATTTTGGGCACAGGTCTGCATTACATATCTTGTACAAAGTGTCCTATTAGGTTTTGTGGTGATGCTGAGCGCAAATTAAATGCTACTAAACTTGTAATGGTCGAAAGGAATAAAACCAGAGCATCAATGAGCAGTTAGCCATAATATGATGGCATTCAAAGAAAACAACAACATCTTTTAAAGTACCTGTTAAGATTTATTTACAATAGAATGCCACTAATACAATTTTGTTTATGATATAATCAAACATGGAAAGGGTGATCACTTAAAATACACACGTAACGTCGGGAAAGCGCCACTAATACGTGCATGACAGGTCCCCTTTAGATGGATTTTTGGGAATGCCAATGCTGGATCATGACTTATTGAGGTGAAAATTCCCAAAAACTGGTGCATTGTGGATGAACTCAATCCCACTCTGAGATAGCAGGTGTTTCGTAAGGCCATTATGACTGGTTGAAGAGAGAGAATTGGGGCTGTTTCAAGTTACACAGTGCGAGGTTAAAGGGAAAACCAAAACACATGTTGCTTATTGCCATCATTAAAGAATTTCAGTGACTTTATCGAAAAGAGTCAAATATTTGAAATTTGGCAGGAGGAAGAGCTTAAAAGTGAAGAATAAGCTGTAGACTCTATATGTGCCTTTTCCAACTGAAGAATGGACCGAAGAATAAAACGCAGTTTTTCAATGATACAACTCTCCATTCAATTACGGTAATGTAGTGTCAGCACGGACACTAATGACTAAAAACATCGATTTTGTCCATGTTAGGTTGCTTCTGCCGTTAGATCACCTTTGCAGGGTCTGTTAGGATAAACCTCGTACTTGTTACAGACCATGCAAAACTCTGATTAGGGCCGTCATCAGAAGAGGTAAGAAAACGTCGGCGTAGGACAGAGTAACACAGCCACAAAAACAATTGAACAAGCATAAAAGTACGTTATAGAATACTCATTTTTGATTGAAAAAAACTACCCCACATGTTCATATTGTGCACACGGGGGGGGGGGGGGGGGGGGGGGGGGAGCACTCTCCTATGAAATGGATATGGCTGTATAAAGGCTGGCGTTTCCAAACCTGTGGTATTTCAATCTTATAAAAAGGGTTGAGCATGAGTATGGTTGATGCCTCAAATATTCTCTCTTTTATAGAGACGGTTTTCCTCTTTCCTATGATCTCAGTATTCACACCAACATATTAAGTACTAACATCCTCGCTAAGTGATGCTTTGTCTTTTTAAAATGACTATTCTTGTTGATGATTTTTTTCGATTTTCTGATTTGGGCAAATCACTGATAGTGCCTTTATTGCACTTCATATGACACCTGCATATTGTTTCAGTTATAATGTAGCCTACTTTTGATTTTTTCAAACAAATCGCATGCTACAGAACTGAAAATATAAACCTGCATCATACTTTTGATCATGTTAATAACATTAATATAAACATTTTTCCTCTAAAAATGGATTAGTCCACAAGTACTTTAGGAGTAGTGCTGATGATAGCCCTAACTATTAATTTAAAAAATCTTTTGTTATTTCTGTGACAATCAAATCTGTTAACTGTTATCTTTTAATATTCTGTTAACACTTCAAAGAGTTACATGTCAGGCCCATAGGTTTGATAAGAATTCCTTTCCCTCTCTGCCCTTTCGGCTGATATTGCGGAATAACAATTTCGCATTCTCGCGGTCGAAGTCCCCCCTATTTGGGCGCCCACACAAACGGCTCGAACTTTTGACACCTAATTTCAATCAAAAATGAATGAGTGCCGACTTAAGATATTAGACCTTTTTTCTAAGTCCTTGGTGATGATTCCAGTTGTCGTCAGGCTATTTTTTTTCCCTTAATCGGGTGTGTTTTTCTATGGGAGAAAATTACAATAAGAAATCCCTTGTACAGCAAAGTTTCATTACTTGAACACGCCATCTGAGAGGGTGAACCGCACGACGTTTGCCAGCTGTTTGTTTTATTTGAAACGCCAAGAGATCGAAGGAATTTCCAGGAAATATTTGAAACATCTTTCAGCATTTATAGCATAATCCTGATGAAATTGTGTGTGGGTATTTTATGTTCTGACAATAGGTTAGTACGGCATTTTTCTGTTGATTTATATTTATATTACTCGATGATGATTTTGTGAATGAAACCTGGAAATGAACGTACACAGTGGGTCTGTTTGCCTGGCAATGAGTGGCATTGGGGTTGCTGTCATTGCCAACCTGGACTTAGCCACGGAATTTCCCCAAACCAAAACAAATTCATGCATGTACTGACTTTTTTTACATTTGAAAACAGTTTATACTTTGCAAATTCTGCACCTCCACGTCTTGGTCGGAATATATCGGCTCTGATAACATCGTCCCAAAATTCTAAAAATAGCCAAGGCGATAGCTTCCTACCTGGCTTCCTCCGGTGCATGCTACGTGGGATTCGGTCGCTATCCACCTCTGTGCTCAAAACAAAGTTTTGGGTTTTTAACCTAACAACAAAAAAAAACATTCACCAATTGCAATACAACTTTTTCCATATCAATGTAAAAACAAAGAGTCCCTTAACAGACGAGTCCTTAAAAAAGGACATCTTTCGGCATTTTAGTGCACAATTTGTGAAATGAAACAACAAATTGAGTTTTGTAACCCAATATATGGTATGACTATAGCAAACGGACACAATCTAATAACACCTTTTATTGTGAACAAAGGACATTCAGTTTCATGTTACTTTTTCTGATAACACTCTGGTATTTATTTGAAGGAGAAATCGCATTGATGGAATACCAGCTTCAGTTACCATATTCCCTTTTAAAGGGAACCTCTTATCTAGGTTGCAAAGGCCAAATCACTCTATTGTGTAGTAATACCTGTCATACATTGCTGTACAAAAGTTGTGGCTGTTTACACACATGAAATATCGTCTGCTTAATGAATAGTTCCATGCTATCCCAGGTTAAAATATACAGACAACTGTAATTATGTACCACAATTGTATATCTATAACATTGGAAGTATTATTTTGGATATAAATTGCTATGAAAGTCATTCTACAGTTTAATTTGTCAAGCAAATTTTGCAAATCTGACCAGCCAATCAGAAAAACTGGTACATAGCTACCTTTAGGTTAGGATAGTCTCATCTCGTGCAAGCCGGGAATGTCACTATCACTAGTTGGTGCAAGGAGGGTATGTATATCACGGACATGGCCATGAATGGAAATATGAGACTCTTGAATAAACAACAGTATCAGAACAGCTGAGAAGTGTAAACATTAATGGGCTGTTCACACAATTAAGAACTGAGTACCACTGCATTGAGGGTTTGGTCAATTCGGGATTAATCTTCTGCCAGGCAGAAGAAGAAAGGGACAATTGCCTAAGAATTTAGCTCTTCTGACTTTAAATTAGGCTTGGTATAGTATTTTGCATATCTGAAACACTTTGCAATAGGGGTGACATTGTTTTGTTCCTCTCCATTGCCTCTTATTTACATAAAAATTTCTTTTCCGTAGGCCAATGAGTTCGTTTGTTTCTTTTATATATCCTGTATTTTTTTTTTTTAATGTACCTTACTGCACTTGTTTACTAGTAACTGTTTACTATTTAAAGGGGCACGTTAAATTTTCAAAACCCCGAAAAGTGGGTTCCCATTTTTAAAAGCCGGTTTTTTGGCATCTTTTATAATGCATACAAAGGAGTAATTACCAGAAATGAAACATAAGCAAAAAAACATGTCATTTTTATATGTCGATAATAACAAATGCGCCTTTTTAATCATTGCAAAGTAAATGATTACTTCATTGTATACTTGAATTTAAATAATTATTATGATGTGTATACCACAAAAAATAATCACCTAATCTGTGACTTTAATTAATGTAATTGTTGTTTTGGTTTTGTCAGTCATTGACTGCTAGGAATTCAACTGCAAATGAGTAGGGTGTATCAAAGGTATATTATTTTAAGTTTCCAAATTTTAATCGGCCCCAGCCGAACCTAAGGAGTCGGTTTCTGTGCATATCGGGGTTCTTCACTCGTGCCTCTTTTACCCCACTTTCATTGCGAGTAACTCCTCACCATTTTCACTCTCTTGCGGTTAGTATATCCCCGACCCACTCCTCATGCACTCTCCTTAAACGGAGAACACTGTTGTAGTTTTAATTCACATACAATTTTGTCCAAATGACTCAATTTTTAATATTTGTTAGCATCACTCTTATGCAGCTGTTTACCAAGAATATTCTCAATTCTCATACAAGCAGTGTGTTACTGCATGTGATGGTCAATCTCCCGCTATTATAGCATTGACACCGATCATTGGTTGGTACATCGCCTGCTTTTTGTTCAATGTCACACTCTGACAGGTGTGTTACTAAAAGACGCCGATCCTATTGTTCCAAGTGGTAAACAAAGCTTATACAAAAGTACCAAGTTTCAATGTACCCTTGCTCATATCCCCCGATTTCAACCAATGCCCCCTTCCCATTAGCCTCCTTGCCCTCCCATTAGCCCTACAGACTACTGTGTTACCACTTTTAGAGTGAACTCTGAGACATACGACCAACCAGGCACTATAGCCCAACACACTCAGGAAAAGCGGGTCAGAATTTTGTAATATATTTTGGTCTTTTATAAGTTCCCCAAAGTATTCACAGAAATTGGCTCACTGACACCAAAATCTCTGCCCCCCTTACCACGAAAGTTAGCAGACCCACTAAAAATGGGCTCCCAAAAACCCCTGTCAAAACCTGAAAATTTCTATTTTTTTACATATTATAAGCAAATGTTTGAAATATAAAAACAAAGTGTGAGCAATTCAATTTTTCTCTCATGTAATAATCATGGCTTTATGTCATGAATATGGATTAAACATTTAAAACAATGATGGATGTCCATTTTCATTGGAGGGGGGAGGGCTAGGCCCCTTTTGCTATTTATAAATGTGTGCAAAATTTCAATTTTATGGCCAATTTCCATGGAAAATTTCAAAAACTTTAAAAATGAAAAAGTAAAATTTTGTTATTTTTTTACCAAAAATATTAGCTCACTATTGCTTATTACAAAAATGCATTAAAATCACGGAGCTTGTCTGTATTTTATTACATCCACAAATAAAAAGCACATTTTCCAAAAATATCAAAAATGGCTTTGTGTTTAAGGCACTTTACTCATTAATTTATGCCAAAACAGTAGCAGGGATCAAAAACTCACACATGTGACTTCGGAAATTGTCGCATCCTTCAAACAGTTTATTTTATAGGACTATTCCATTATTTTATGGGGGGGTGTTTGCAACAAATCTGAAAATGCCTTGATTTTGTTCTTCAGCCAGGTTTTAACGGAAAGCCCCCTTTTCCCGAGCCTTGAGGGTTGGTAAGGTGCGCTAGTGGTTCTGCATATGTGGGATGCTGTCAGACGGCCCTAGCCCAAAGGTCCCGGTCATCATGAGTCCTGTTGTCCGGTATGTCTGTGTATTCCAGTGTGGTTAGATTTGTTTTTTTAGGTCTCTTCGCCCCGTTGCCGTGATTTCCACCAGTGGGGTCGGTGCCCCCAGGGTGCCTTCCTCCGTGGTCTCGGACCCGGTCATGGACCCCCGGTCCAAACTCCTCTTGCGGTCATGTTTCCGCCTACAATCTGCCAGTGAGGCTAGAGATGCAAGTTAGACAGGCCACAGTATTTTCTAGACTTTATAATTATAGCACAAATCTTGTGCATATGCCAGCGCATATCCCGGGATCCAGGGGGCGGAGGGGGGGCACGCGCCCCCGGTATTCTGCAAAATTCTTGAAAAATCAGCCCATTTGAGCTCTATGGACCAGTTAAAGCCTTTCAAAGCCCCCCCCCCCCCCCCCACCCCCCCCCCCCCGGTGGTAAATTTTTTACATTTTTCAAACCTGGATCCACATTGCATATTGACTGTCTTTGCAAAGATAAGTGAAATGCGCTAGTTATGCAGAACATAATGTGTTATGTGATGACGGAAGAGTCATGTTCAATACCATATAATCATTATGCGCGTCACCCAAACAGTCTCATAAACTCCCCCGTTCTGAAGGTCAAAACCTGCCCACGATCAACTTGTAAATCCCCGGCCCGTTTCGGTTAACTTTGTAGGTAGTGAATCTAAATGCCCGCTTGATCATCTTACCGGGCCGCCCCTGGGCGTCGCAACCCCAAGTTTTGAACTTGCTATATGTAAATAAGGTCAAAAGGTCACAACTGGTAAGGTTACAGGTGAATTCTCAGGTCACGGTCATTCAAGGTACAAGTTTAAATACGGGTGGTCATGGTTAACTTTTTTGCGAAGTTTTGAATCCAATGCAACCAATGAGCCTTGCAGTTCAATATGTAATGAGGGCAGAGGTCGGCATACTTGAGGACAAGGGTTCATAAGAAGTAAATACAACCATTAGGAGACTGCTAGAAAGGCTACACGTTTGTTCGAGCAACTGCCTTCTTGTTCTGCATACACTCAATATATTATTAGTAGGACTACTTCACAAAGGATCGGGCAGGATGATAAATCTCGAGGATGGGTTATTTGTATACTACTTTAAATTGTATCTTGATCATGTATTATATGTGCATCTTCCCAAATCTGTTAATTTATAACAGGCATAGACAGGAGCGGCTTCAGTGCCTTTCCCCGATTTAAATACTTATAAAATGTAAAAATGGTAAAACGTCTTAATGTGGTTACCCAAATTTAACGTGATACGAGTGTTTCTCTACACCGTAAGAGACCAATAATATATTAAAGCAACAACAGCACTATTTGAAGAGCGCTTCCATTTATAAAAATTAGAAGAGCATTTTGCACAATTGTGTGGCAATTGTTTAGTAAAACTATAAGTGCGTGCGGTTAATGCTAACAAAATGCTATTTGTAATAAAAGAAGCGATTTTGTAATTAGAATCGGGATCCCTGATATGGCGGAGCTGGAAACACCAAATTACGTCGTCCATGATGAAATAGTGTCCACCTCACGAAAATGATCTCTACCTTGACTTGCCTGAACCGACGGAAAACAACTAATGATGAGCGTAGACACGTACAGGGTGCATTCAGGCTATTTCATATTGGAAGGACGTTTTCCAGCAGCCGTTGAATTACTTATCGATATCTCCGATATTATTTATTCTAATTACAAAATTCCGTCCTTTGGGACACATAGAGAGTTTTGAGCTATACCATTCACATGTATTGTTATAGTCACTACCAAGCAACTGTGCAAAAATATCAAAATATCTGAAAATTGGGGCATCTTCAGCAAAATGTGTGTTATGCTTTAAGCTGGATTGCTTGCTTTTTTATTCGGTTTATTTATAGTATGTAGGGCACTGACATGTCAGGTTTTTGGCCTTACAATGACAATATTGACGTTGTGTACTTGTGTATAGTATAGAGGTGTTTTGCTGTAGGCTAAGTAGGTGGTTTGTGTGCTATGAGGTGCAATGATTGTTATGTGAGCATGACAATGGGGACTTGCGAACCGAGCCACGAGGATATGGGTAAGGCACATTTTTCACCTGTGACCAAGTATATCTCTAGGACCCAAAAACTTCAGCCCACGGATCTACCCATTCTGGTTTGCATTTCTACAAATGAACTTATGTGATCGCCTATATTGATCAGATTTAGATTTAGCAAGGGAATAAACATGTGGCCGCTTTGTTTAAATTTGAAAGGACACACATAAATAAGGTATCGGCACATCACCCAAGTAGAGGTTGAATGTGTTAATCTGCCAAAAATTGTGGTTGTATTTTGTGTATTTAACCTTTATAATTCACAGAAAAAAAACTTAATAAAATTAAAAAAAATCCAAAAATTCTTACTATTTGGGTGCAAAAATTATTGGCTTTTCGCCTATTACCACTTTGCATGTTGAAATGAAAATTTTGATGACTCAATAGACTTTATGACGTCAGTGTGACGCCATAATAGGGTGTTAGTACTATTTGGTGTCATTTAAAGTAAAAGAGGGATACATAGCCATCCACTGGTATCAAAATCATAGCAAATCCCAAAGGGGTGGTTAATACCTTGGTACACCGGTTCACAACCAAAAATGCTGGTAAAACGAGAGTAGTAATACGTAGGGAAAAGTTCTAATGGCACAGATGTTACGGATTAACCCCGTATAAGATATATACAAGACTTTTAAAAAGTAATAAAGTGACTTTAAAAAATATTCTTATTTTATGTTACTCTTGTAATTTAATCAGTACCTGAATTCCCATCTTGGATTTTTTCACAAAATCAAGGGTTCGTATAATCCCCCCTTGTGTTCAAATGGAATTAATCCAAGTTCTAGCTACCTCAACGCTTTCTGTTTATCCAATTACAGTGGAAAAAATATAGACTGACATTAAATTATTAAGGCTTTTGCCAAACAGATGAGGTAAATATCATCTTAAGAAAATGTAAATTTGCCTTATTGGAAAAGCTAGCATATCTAACAGATTGGAATCTCGGAAACCCAAAAGCGGCTCCATGATTTTTATTTCTGTTTTTAATTAGGTTTGGACAGAAATACCTTATGTTGAAATGAAAAAGGAAAAAAAGATATGAATTTTTTAAAAAAGTTTATAGATAATTAAATGCGATTTTTTAATTATTTTGGAAATAATTGTTCAAAGTCAAAATTAGATAAACTCCCCTGTCAAAAAGGAATAACCCAATGATATATCTCTCTTTGATTTTATAGTCTGAGATAAAGATATTGACTTAACATCTGCTAAGTATCTTTATGGTTACAATTAGTCTTCCTTTATTTTAATGTCCTGAAAAGGCCAAAATATTGGTATTTTACACATGAAAAAGTGGTCATAGGCCCTATTTTAGGGGGGGTCTTGTAACTCACGCAGGGGGGGCATGAGGATTTTTTAATCATTGTGGCATGCATTAACTTTGGACACTTACAAAAACCTTAAAACCTGAAGAATATGTTGACCCTTCATTATCCACGTCCTGGCTGGTCTCTCAGAATGTTACTGTGAAACCCATTTAACAAATATTGAAAAAGCTAAGCATATTTTTCAAATTCAGTAAATGCTGACAAGCCACAGAGCTCACAAGGTCAGATATAACAAACCATGCAAGGCGAAAGCTACAAGAAATAACAGTGGTTACATTTTAACTTGCACATAGCTGTGATAGCAGGCAGAGGGTTGTTTTCAACTAACAAAAGTTTGTTCAGTATACTATCTCCCACAACTGAGTCCTAGAAAGATTGAAATGACTGAGTGCTAATGAAGTTGATAACATAACTATCGTCTACCTAGATAAAGCATGAAATTTAGCCACGTGGTTATCAGACAGGATGCAAATGCAAGGCCTTCTAGGACAGCATGATAATGCATGGGGCTTTCAGCTTTCACACAGCATGGACCTACATTGTAGGACAACAGAACAATTTCAGCATAATATTTGCCTACCAACACAATCATGCCACAAAACAAAAAGGCCGAACAAAATGCCCAAACCGCAACATGTCTGCTCAGAATTTTCAATATCACTACATAAACTTTGTCAAACGAATTCATTACTGCTACCTGCGAGTTTCAAAAGAATTGACAAGACATGAAGATAGTCATGAAGAATATGGGGTTTCCTACGCTAATTTGCTACGTGATGACAATAGCCGTATATATTATAGGCTAACAACAATGGAATGTTGGCACCCTCTATGGCTAAAGTGTGCAAACAGGGGGGAGGGATAATAAGGACCTGCTCGATTTGGACATTTGGATTTTTTCGGATTTCCAAACGGTAATTTATGGAATTCTACAGCATTTTATGTGGCAGCCTCAGTCCCAGTGCCATTACAAAATCACCTCTTGGAATCGAAACGAACCCCCCGGGTATTAACATTTATGATGATTGGTGGTCTATAGCCTTCAAAATCCTACCTTTTCTAAGGGTTCTTTCACAGAAAATAAAACAATATATCAAAAGGATTTTAAGACACATTTTTTGTTAATTTGATGGACTGAATGCTTGTTCTGAGACCATTGGGGGGGGGGGGGACAATATTTTGATAGCAAAGTCCCACCATAGCAGTCGTCTGGTCAATAGTCTTAGCAATGGACATGTAGCAATAGCAAAAGAGAACTTTTCTTTTCAGAGCTTAATGATTCGCTGCTAACTATATCTTATGAAATTGCTTCATGCGAACTTTGTTCATAACGTTAATAATATTGCATTTTTTTGTTATATTTGAAATAACAAATGTGTCATTTACATGAATGAACATTGTTACTTTATTGCTCTGATGTTTGTATCATGTTAAATTATGAACAGGGCCTTTGAAAATATGTTACAAATTATTGAATGAAAGACTACCCGGGTAAAGAAAGACTTAAATAAATAAAATGACACCTGGCCATCTCCAGGAAAATATTATAAATATTCATCCGTGTCACCTGGAGAACTAAGGAGTTAAATTCCAAAAACAAATATAAATTGTACAGGGTGAGTAAAAAAAAACTTGACTCTGATTGATGTCCCATTTGAATTTTTAAGTAATATTATCTAACATATTGGTTATCACCTGAAAGCTGGGTTCATTATCTTTAATTTACTACAAGATCATTCACATCGGTTAGCTATTAGACCGATTGACAAGCGTTTGAATCAAGTAGTCGGTTTTCTGCTCTGTCCACGGATTCACATTGAAATGAACAGAGTCAGCGAAGGAGGAAAGGAGGAACCTGTGTCCTCCAGAAGAAAATCAAGGCTACTTATTCACGTGCAGATTCTTGATTCGAAAGCACTGTAGCTAGGCCTCTAAACTTAAACCGATTGGAATGATCTTTGACCACAAAATTAAAGATACTGAATAAGCCTTTCAGCAGATACCACATATGTTTAGATATATATTACTTATAAATCAAAATGGCGGGACACAATTCAGGGTCAAGTTTTTGTTAACTCACCAGTATATGTTAAATATACGTTCTGATGCTCTCCAATAGCGAAGTGATAGACACCTTTCGGACCTATAGATATCTATTGCCTCATCTACCTTTTACTTAAATTGGTAAGAATGTAGTGAATAGTAATAGGAAGGTGCTGGTTTGAATCCGGCTAAGCGCACATGGGCGTTTTTTGTGGTTTGTTTCCAACACCTGGTCGCTGGCCATCTCCGTAAAAGATTATAAATATTCAAGCTATATTAATGCTTACTTGTAGCATTATATTTTGCAGATGATGAAAGAGAAAATGCACACTTTACATGATTACCAAAAATCTTGGATTGAAGGGTTGAAGTTGGGGTCGAGACTTGGGATCGAGGTGGTTACCCCGTTATATAATTTCTTAAAGGTCCATGTTCAATTCAAAATACGCCTCGTCCCAAGAGCCTCTAGATTTTACCTGAAAAAAACAAAAAAGAGGTCAAATTATGGGGGAGGGGGGGTGGGGGGGGGTATGAAGAAATAATACTTCTGTTTTCTCATTAACCTGTGAAATCTTAGAATAAAAAGCCCCATTTGGTTGAATAATATTAATTTCACACATTTTTTCCTGGGGCTACAAAACTCATGTTTTAGCTCACATCAAACTGAAAGATGGTTGCTCTAATTTTACAGATGGGACAGGAGTCAAAGTAATTTGAAAGGCTGACTAGGAGAGTCAAAATATTTTTTTTGGTTTATTAATTATAAAACAGTCAACTGGAATTGAAGATAGTGACCTAAATGCTCAATTCAAAAGTTTGTATGAATGGATTTTTGTGTCGCTGCCCTAAGGCAGGGAAGGACGGAAGACACATAGGGATCACTCACTTTGTCCACTGTAGTTGTCTATTGTTGTTGTTGTTGATGTCCGTTGTCTGTTGAATTGTCTGTTGTGAAAAGGTTAACATTTGCCTGTATATCCTCATACTTGATGGATTTAAACCAAACTGATTGGGTAACAGGTGCAAACATGACATCCCCCAAGTGGTGATAAGGTCAAAGGGTCAATTTGCCAAGGTCAAAGGTCAGTGGGTCAAGTTGTAAAATAGGCTGAAAATGTTAAAATTGACCTCATTTGAAAAGGTCCAAATTGGAACCAAACTGCATCATAGTGCCATGCCGACCTCATTTGTTGGATGAGGCAAAGGTCACCATATCAAGGTCAAAGGTAATGTTAGGCCTATCTTAACTAACGTGACGACAGGGCGACACAAGACGGGTCGGAGGACAATGTTATTTTTGTTTGGTTTGTTAGTTTAAACATGTGTAGTACCCAGTAGTACCGGTTACTATGTATATAACAAAAATTCTGATCCAGGAATTGTATTACAAAGCTATATATGACTTAGTATGGGGAACAAGCATGCAAAGAAACATGATTGTTAGAAAAATGAGGGCACACCATCCTTGGTAAATCTCCGAGTCGGCCTTTATTAGCATCAGCTGGGAAAAGTAGGAAAAATAGGAAGCGTCCTTCTGGTGTTAAATTGGCCATTGCTGGGAAAAATTCGACCATTTGCTGGGAAACTTTATTTTTCAGATATAAAGAAAATATTAGAAATGGTAGAAAGGTTTGAGAAAGGAGAATCAGCACTTGTTTTCATAGACATAGAATTAAAATGTTTACATTATATGCTTTTTGACTTTACCTGCATAATTAGCGACCAATCGATATTTACACTGAAGGGAAATGGGAGAATTGACTTTAAGTTTTTGGACATAAATGTATGTGTTCCTCCCTGAAATTTGCTCACAAAATTCTAATTCCTGAAGTTTCTACAAAGGTAAGCATTTCCCTTTCCTTGAAAAGGTTTTGTATCCCTCTTTGGAAAAATTGGTTTCCTAAATTCCTCATTACCATACTGGTTTCAATATTGATTGGTTCTTTAAATTTCTCTGAATAATGTTCACTTCTCATTCTATTATCCTGGGAATTTGCTTTCAAATGGACACTGATAATGATAATACAGATAGAGCACCTTTTCCCAAGGTTACAAAGCACTTCAGCAGGTTAAGAGGTTTGGCAGTAAAGGCTGACTCAGAGATTTTGGAAATATATTTTTGTGTGTAGTAATTTAAAATATTTATCTAGAACTAAAGATAGTCACCTAAAATGCTTAATTCCAAAGTTAGAGATGAATCGGATTTTCCGTTTTCGTGTAGTAAACATATTTATGTACATCAGTTACAGTATAACAGTACCATAGGATACCGTGTATTACAAAATTTCCGGATCCGGAATTTTATAACAAAGTCATGATATTCTATATGAAGGACTTCGATTGAGCTTAGATATTTCACATAGTGATTAGTATAATGGACAAGCATTATATATATGCAAAAAAACACGATGTGTTTGAAAATTGAGTGCGCCCCTAATCGGGAAATCTCTGAGTCAGCTTAGGTCCCTTAATTGGGAAACAAAGTTTATAGGTGCCTTGATAGATTTCAGGAATCATGTATTCATCAAGTAGTGTTTTAATACCGCTTATATGTATTGGGCACTCAACAAATTCTTGATTGTACGTTCGCCCTAAGGAATGTCTTATTAAAAGTTAAAAACAAAGATTGATTTGATTTTCTTATATTTCAATAACAACAAAGTTGAAATTTGTTATTGCTTCAATACGAAATTATAATTTCAAAAATAAAGTATTGGTTACCAATGAACAACTAAGCTTAATGGGGGATTATGTTTTTATGTTTGGCAATTAAGACTTTTTCACATGAGACAGTGGCAAAAACGGTGGCTGTCGGAGAAGGTTTTTGTATATGGCGAGACAGTGCTATGTGAAATCTTTGTGAACATTTAAAACACGTGTAGGGTATGGGCATTTCAGCATGTTACAACATGCAAAGAAATATTCTTTGGCATTGTATTGATTCCCATCTGTCAAGGAGTGAGCATGTAATTATATGCGTATAATATTCAAACGTATAGGTGTAATTCAGTGAGAGTTACACTATTGTCTTCACTTTTACGACAGTTAAGTATTAGCAAAAGCCATATGGTTTTTCACATTTTGAATCTACTACTATTGCTAGTCCTGTATGGTCAAATTTAACGGTCATCCCCATAAATCATCTTCACACACTGAATACTAAACTTGCCACTAGTGTATCTAAAGAGCACATACTAGGACTCGAATAGACAAAATGATGGCCGACCTTAAATTGGGATGGATTAAATTGATGGAGATGGAATCAACATCTTCTTATTGTTACTTTGACTGTCTTAAAGGTATGTCATGATTATATATCATCTGCTTTTACTTTACTCACTCAAGCCATGAAAGAGCTACTAGAAGTCACAGACAGCAATACCTTAATGGATGCCATCATGGAAATATTACTGCCTGGAAGTGCATTTCATTATAGAGCTGCTTGTCAGTGGAACCAACTCTCTGTAGATATAATAAGATGCCAGTTCTCTGACATGAGCATGAAGGTTTAGGAGTAAAATTTAATTTTGGTGGAGCATTCACTGCAATTTTCTTGCAATTTTGTTTTAAATTATTTAATTTGTCATTTTCTTTCAGATTATTTTATGTATCATATTATTGTATATTTCATTTCATTTGTTTAAAATGTTTGGGGTATTTAAAATGAACATCTGGAAGAAAGAAACCTTTCTGACCCCACAAAACTTAATAATACACCAAACACAAGAAAGTTGCCATTTACAACTTTATTCAACACCCCACCACCATAACAACAAAAGAGCAATGTACATTGGGCTTACCTGTAACCGTGAATACACTTTATCACAAAATTGACCGATAAGCAAATATGTCAAATTACTTCAGTGAATTCAGAGTAGCGAAACCAACTGTGTATGTAACTTACTACATTCACGGCATTGATAATATTCTCAAATCACTTTTACAAATAAGTTCCTTATAAATAAATTACTAACACTAAAGATTTAGGGCAGGGTTATATTGCATAATATTCAAGGGAAATTTTTTTGAAGTTACAAATTTCTTTAAATCGGGAACTTAAAGGGGGATGACCCGAATTAAGTATCTGATTTTTATTGTGATAGAATGGCCTTAACCCCAAAACCCATCTGTAAAGTTTTCCGTCGATATTTCAATCCATTTGATGTTGTGGGGGCTAAAAACGTGATTTTGTAAGTCCATAGGTACTGTGTAAAATAATTTGGTCGACCCAAAATGATGCACATTTTCATTTATAACTTCCCAAACCAAACATCTTTTAGCCCTAAAATTTCACAGGATAAATGAGGAAGGGAAAAAGTAGCTTTCTCGTGTACCAAAAATTTTGACCACTTCCGGTAAATCTGGGGGTCCCTGGGGGGACGAGGTATTAGCGATCGGCCATGGACCTTTAATTTGAACACCCTCCTACAAGAAGGCGTCAGAAGTCCTATAGTTTGTTGGGGACAAATCCTTTATTTTTATCAGGACAAAAATATTGGCGTTTTCAGCATATTCACTTCAGATGTGTTTGGTAGTATTCAAAACCGGGTCTTGAAAAAAGAGTGGGGCACCATTTTTTTTTTCTGACAAATGTCCTGATGTCCCTTATACCAAACATACTGCATTCTTAAAACTTAAATATGCAAAATGTTTTCTACACCAAAATATAATAAAAATTAAAAAATATACACAAAATCATTAATATGGTATGTCAGATTACAGTGGGAAAATTAGTATGATTATATACAATTCAAACCCTAGGGAAATTGATTATATACAATGTATACTTTCATATAAGTTAGGCATGGTTACTATATACATTATTATAACTTTTGTGTGGTTGATATAATTACAATACAGACGAATCAGGTTTATAGCCAGGCCAAATTGAGAGCCGCAATCAAAAACCTGTAGTTGAAAAATCCCCTTGGTTATAAGCCAATATTGCAATTTCTTGTACTTTATTGAGATTTTGTGCTGGTGGGTAGAGAAGATTTTAAGCTTAATGCTGGTCAAATTGAGTCTGTGACTGGTACCCGAACGGCGCCAAAATGGCCGATAGCTAAACACTGCACTGAATACAATTTTTATAATGTCCTCTGTATGTCAGCAGGTGTACTTTACAACCACCACATTTTTTTGGCACTTGGGCATGCAAGTACTGCAAGAATCCACTGCTCTTAAACGTTCTGAGGGAGGGAGACGTAAATTATCTTGAAAATACATAATTACCTTTGGAAGATACAAATTTTGTAAGCTTGTAATTTTGGTTACAAACCCCAAACACACAGAATAGCAAGAGTGGGGTTGACACGTAAGTGCATTGCATGCATGTTTTTTATACAATATGCATAAAGGTCAGAATAATAAGATTCTTCATCGGAGGTACTTTGGGGTACTCAATATTTTGGGCTGGTTAGTGCCACCTGGATTTGGGCACTAGGGAGTTTGAAGAAAGAGTTTACACAGTGATGGATTGGAGAGAACAAAAATTTTGGTTACAATTTAAACTCCCAGAACTCAAAAAATTGGCTGATTGGGTACTCTACTGGACAGATTTTTGTTCAAATGTCTTGTATTTAGAGTGAAATATGCGTTTTTGATTGCAAAAGGTCATTGAACTCATGGAGGGGGACCTATGGGTAGGTTAATATCTCAATTCCATTGGCAAAGTTCAGTAGCTCACCGTCACCACTGCCTATATTTAAAAATACACCCCATGGTTTTGGGGAGGTTGGTATATGATACAGATCACACAAGACAGTTCTGTCAATGGATGTATAAGTACAACCCACTGATCTGTATCCTTGGTGGATTAGCATACTTTAATAATAGTGAGATAAGGTATATAATGGGGATATGTGGAAACTGAAAAGAGCCTGAAAAAAGTGAGTTTCCACTTATCCCCTGAGGTCTACCCCCTTTTTCAGATCTCTGATGCCTACATTTACATGATATAAACTCTGAGTAAACCAATCAAATAGACCACCTTTATATCTGCCTTAAACATTATCAACCCATTGAGGTCTAGCACTTTTCTTACAGTATATCTGATTGGCTCAGTACATGATATAACCAGAGAACACATTTAAAAAAGAATCTGTACAAACCTTTCAACCCTATAATACACTTCTCGTGCTAGCTTTTTGGATTTATCTATGTTTCACTGCATGCGTTATCTACTAAGAATCGGGGGGTTCGAGGAGGCTACGGGGTGGGTTATTTAACAAGCTCTAGAGCTTGTTATTTTATAACATGCACACTCGAAGTTGGGGGGGGTCACAACGGAACGCGCGGGTTTCACGGTGATAGATTCTAGAAATACAATGTCTGAACAATTAGATAATAGCGGCGCTTTCTTTTTTTTATCTGTTTTAATACTGAGGGAAAAATTAAGATTTAAAAGTCATGAGTGTCCACAATATGCAACTAGTATGTTAGAATATAGAGCGGTTGTGCTTTACCTGTAAATGAACTTTCAAAATTGATTGCTCTTTACATGAAACATTTCTCTCATAAATCGACATGACTACCAAATTTATTATTTTTTTTACAGCAGAAAATAATGATATAATTCAGATTATTCGATTTATTTTTCATACTGTCAGTTCTAAAATTTGTATGCAGACGGCAATTCCTTAAGGGTAATTGTAAGAAGGACAAAATGTGAAAACAAACAACAGAAACCTACCCCAGAAAATGTTATGGTGATCTGACCAAAAAACACTGGTGAATATAGAAGGTTCCCTCCCCTAACCCCCCCACCCCAAAAAAAAAGGTAACTAAGTTCGTAAACTCTTGAGATCAAATTTTTTTTTGAAGGGGGGAAGAAGGCTCCCAAGTAATACGACCGTCATTTCCATTTGAAATCAAAATGCTGTTTCCACAAATGTCCTCCGACTTCACCCGATACACATAAAAGATATTTAGGAACATATATACTCAGCGTAGTGTTTAGGGATGAGAGGGTATTAATTAGTTTTATTCCGTATAGGCTTGGTTGAGTTCTTTCATTCAATCCGACTCTAAGGAGAAACCAAAAACACTCGTATTCTTGCTTTCGTCATTAAGAAAAGCAATGATCAATCACCATCTAATCTGGAAGGTTAATGGCCACACAGAGCAATCAATATAACCCATTTGGTTGGTTAACGTCGTCAATGGATGGTGACAAGGACCAAGTGTTTGTACATGTGTTAAATTAAATTGCGACAAAATTATTTCGGTGATCAATCCCCATTTTAGGCATGTTTTAAAACAAAAAAGTTTTAAAATGTTATTTAATATATCAGACTATAAGTGTATATATATAATCAATTCGTATGATGGCGTTCGTGAAAATAACAAGCTTTAGCGCTTGGATGACTTGGTTCACTTACCTCTCGCGGCAAAGCCGCTCGAGGTAAGTTAAGACGAAGTCATCAAGCGTTCAAACTTTTTATTTTAACGACCGGCCATCTGCTAATTTTATCTTATTCTACTGTGAATTGCTATATACCTAATATAACCCTATAGTATAAATACCATGGATGGGCACAGCTGTTTGACACCAATGCAAATTGTCTCTTATTTAATAACAATTTTAAGCAATGGCGACACAGTTTTGCAAAAGTAGGACATGCGAGAGCGATATTACCTCAGTAAAATCAGAAAAATCCATTCGGGCTTTACCATATAGGCCTATACAAAGGTTCATGATTTGTATGTTTTAGAGCCCTCTATAGGCCATTCATAGAGAGAGAGATAAAACTAAATTTTAAGAAAATCGTATTGCCTACAATTAAATTTTAATTAAAATTTACACAGGATGTATGTCAGAAGAAATAATAAACTAAATTGTCCAAAACTGTGTCACCATGGAAATTTTATTTATTCCGATTCTATCTAATAAATGGGACTTTCAAACAGCTGTCGGTAATCAGGTGGTTAAAGGAGACCAGAGATTTCGAAATATATATTTTTTGTGTAGTAATTAAAAAAATTGTCAAGTTCTAGAACTAAGATACTCACTACAAATGGTCAATTCCAAAGATATGAATTTTTCATGCGGGACACAATTATGTAACAGTATAACAGTACATAGGATTACCATGTATAACAAAATTTCTGGATCATGAATTTTTAAACAAGTTGTGATTTCTCTAGAAGGACTTCCGATTTGAGCCTTAGTTATTTCACACAGTAAATTATTATATGGACAAGCATTATGTATGAATGCATAAACACAATTTTTTTGTAAAATTGAGGGAGCCTCCCCGGGAAATCTCTGTCAGCCTGGTAATGGAAAAGTGGCTAGGGGCGACCAGGGTAACCTTCGCAATCAAGAAGATAGGTATGTGTGCGCTTCATTCTGTTAATATATTTATTTAAGATTTATGTGTGCATGGCGTGCAGTATAGGCACTCATCTTGTAATATTAAAGCTTTGGGTTTGATTCCAACTCTGATGCCAAAATTTTAAATCCATTAATTTAGGACTTTAGAAAATTGCTATGACCTCCACACCAATAAAGAGCTTACATGGAATAAATACAATTTTAAAAGCAGGATCGGACAGCGACAGGCAATTGCTATTGCACCGGTGACGTAAGAGGCAGTGGCGTACCTGGGGGGGGCACAACCTACTCAGAAGCCGAGCTCCCCCGCCAGCCTCCCCCAAATGAACTGACCGTTTGTACAGTGTTATGGAGAAGGGCCATAAATTGCCCCTCAGGATATAATGCCTTCAGCACCCCTTCTGCCCCAATTTGCAAAGTCTGGTTACACCACTGGTAAGAAGAATGCGACTCAGTCTAGATTTTGACCTTTTCTGCACTATAATCTGGAAACAAATCTCACAATACCACGTTTCTTAAAGGTCACATTTGCTGTCTAAAATATCCCACGATGCTTTTCTTCGTATCAGTCGTACTCAGATCCAATGACAATGCTCATCTCGTCACCAAGAATCAAAGTTTCATGAAACCACTTGTTTGTGTCTATAACAACTGGAAAGTAAACAGAAAATGACAGGACATTATTAGTAGCAGCAGTTGTAAATTCCTCCTATAAAGGAGCATCAAAAACATCTTAGAAGGTCAATGTTGCAAGCAGGAGAATGAACTTTTGCAAAAGAAAAACTCAAAGTGGCAAAAAAAAACCACCTGAAAAACAGCACAAAATCTGGCAAAAATACCCCAAATTAGGCTGTAAAACAATAAAAACATCACGGTCCCCAGACAGTGTCATCTGCCGTCGCGGTTTGTGAACGGGGCCAAGGTCACCAAGGTCACATGCAGTCACCAACATGTCACCCCACCCCAGACCCTCCTTTCCACCAAGGTACATCATTGCCGCCCTTACGGAACTCATACGGCATGCAATATATTAAGGGTTAACATTTTGACCACAGACACAAAGACATGCAACCAGAGTAATCCCTATGTGTCTTCTAAAATTCTTGCAGGCGACACAAAAATGCATAAATTTGGGGGGGGGGAATGATTTGATTTTCAACTGAAAATTCTCATGCCTGACATTGACATACAGCAGATAATATGGTCAAATTTTGATTATTCATTCCACTCGGCTTTGCCTCGTGAAAATGGAAAAGTCAAAATTTGACCTCACGATATTTTTTTATTATCACACTCTCAGGCATTCAATATTTGTATAATAGTGCTGGGCAATTGCAACAATTCAAGATGGTGTCAAGATGAGCTACAATTCTTTAAATACCAAATATCCACTATATACTTAGGGAAAAAGCCTTTGACAAGTGCGTACTTCCTGGTTGTAAAGGGGGCGGAGCTATCAATGCATAGGACATGTGGTCAGTGACTCAGCAATAGCAGATCGCCTTGATGGCCAATCAGAGCCAAGTTTGATTTTTTGCAATACACAGAGAACCCAGAAGTATGCACCGATCGAAGGGTTTCTGCCCCTGAGTATAGGCAGATTTTGGATGTGATACAGAGCAACCCTGAATTTGTCAGTTACTGGATGCATACGCATACCAAGTACAATGCTAGAAAGCTACAGTAAGTTGAAAAAGGGCCAACCAAAAGGTGTTTACTAAAGCAATGACTCTCAGTGACCCCTGACTGACCTTTGACCTCATCTGGTACCCCACATAGAGACCCCTTGTCTCAATGTATAAGCATATCAAGTATAAACTTGATCCATCACTGTATAAAAAACTACAGTAAGTTGAAAAAGTGTCAACCAAAAGGTGTTTACTAAAGCAATGACTCTCAGTGACCCCTGACTGACCTTTGACCTCATCTGTTACCCCACATAAGACACCTTGTCTCAATGTAAAAGCATACCAAGTATGAACTTGTTGTCCATACTGAACTTAAAAGTTCAGAGAATAAAGTCTACTAAATGTTTGACACACACAGATGGCAACACAGACACACAAATCATGCCGACATAATTATAAGGTCTTTCCGATTGCACAGATGACCTAATAATACCAAAACATGGACAGCCCAATTAGTTCCAGGTTTGGGCACCTGCTGACATCTCATGACTATACTTTGTTCGGTCTTGAGTTTGGGGGTGATGTCATGACCCGACTTTGCATTCGCTCCAGCGTTTGGATTGCGCCGCCTTTGTTCGTGTGCCGGAAATGCTGCAATTCCAAGGTTGACGTGTGCATTTCTCGGGTGCAAAAACCTAACACAAGCAGTGACGTCACCCTCAAACTTGAGATCGAACAGAGTATAGCCACTTAGAGATTATAGTGTGTTCAGTATAAGATGAAACACGACTTTAAAGTGACAGGAGGAGATATTTTTAGATACAAATTTCTCTCAAATTTCACTGGAGCTTTTGCAGACCGCCTACCGAGAACGTTTGAGGTATATTGGCAAACAGTGCAAAAGAAAACCGCAAACCTTGTTTTGAACTTGTTTGCCTGCTATCGTAATCGTTCCCTATAGAAAACCATGCTTTGAACTTTCTGTCTGCACTACAGAAAGTCCTAAGCATCATCTTATAACATAAACGGCGTATTCGGCTTATTTACTTCAGGTGTGATCCAATACATTGGTAAGCATCCAATATGTAAAAAAATGGTGTTCGAGAAAAATTGGGGACGCTTCTTTCTGGAATCTCATTCTCTTTAAGTACATGAGATAAAACTAGGAAAAGCCAAAGTCATTATAACAACCCTATGTAAAATTAGTATGTGGTTATTGCTATAGTGTCATTTTGACACAACTTGGAGCATCTCCTTTCACACAATGTGTAGAAAGTGGCAAAAAAATGGGTTCATTTTCCACTTACACTGAAACAGAAACTGACCTCTAAGCTCTTACAGTGCATGTAGCATTCAGGAGGCGGTTCTAATAACTTTACTTATTCCCCTGGGTACACTGTGACCTCTAACCTCTGACATTGCAGGTAGCATTCAGGAGGCGGTTCCAATAACTTACTTATTTCCCCTTGGGTACAACTGTGACCTCTAAGCTCTGACCTTGCATGTAGCATTCAGGAGGCGGTTCTAATAACCTACTAATTCCCGCCTGGGTACACTGTGACCTAAAGCTTTGACATTGCATGTAGCATCAGGAGGCGGTTCTAATAACTTACTTATTTCGCCTGGGTACACTGTGACCTCTAACCTCTGACATTGCAGGTAGCATTCAGGAGGCGGTTCTAATACATTACTTATTTCCACTGTGTCCACTGTTACCTCTAAGCTCTGACATTGCATGTAGCTTTCTGAGGCGTTCTAAAACTACTTCTTTCCCCTGTGGACACTGTGACCTCTACGCTCTGACATTGCATGTAGCATTCAAGGTTGGTTCTAATAACTTACTTAATTCCCCTGGGTACACTGTGACCTCTAACCTTTGACATTGCAGGTAGCATTCAGGAGGCGGTTTTAATAACTTACTTATTTCGCCTGGGTACACTGTGACCTCTACGCTTTGACATTAGCTGTAGCATTCCGGAAGGCGGTTCTAATAACTTACTTAATTCCCCTGGGTACACTTGTGACCTCTAAGCTCTGACATTGCATGTAGCAGTCAGGAGCGTTTCTAATAACTTACTTAATTCCCCTGGGTACACTGTGACATCTAACCTGACATTGCCTGTAGCATTCAGGAGGCGGTTCTAATAACTTACTTAATTCCCCTGGGTACACTGTGACCTCTAACCTCTGACATTGCAGGTAGCATTCAGAGGCGGTTCTAATAACTTACTTAATTCCCCTGGGTACACTGTGACCTCTAAGCTCTGACATTGCATTTGCATTCAGGAGGCGCTTCTAATAACTTACTTAATTCCCCTGGGTACACTGTTACCTCTAAGCTCTGACATTGCATGTACATTCGGAGGCGGTTCTAATAACTTATTTCCCCTGGGTACAACTGTGACCTCTAACCTTTGACATTGCAGGTAGCATTCAGGAGGCGGTTCTAATACCTTATTTTCCCTGGGTATCCTGTGACCTCCTAACCTTTGACAATTGCATTACTCAGGAGGCGGTTATTTAATAACTAACTTACTTATTTCCCTGGGTATCCCTGTGACCCTCTAACCTTTTTGACATTGCTGTAAGCCTTCAGGAGTCGGTTCTACTAACTTACGTATTTCCCCTGGGTTACACAGTGACTCTAAGCTTTGACATTGCATGTAGCATTCAGGAGGCGTTTCTAATAACTTACTTAATTCCCCTGGGTACACTGTGACCTCTAACCTTTGACATGCATGTAGCATCAGGAGGCCGGTTCTAATACTTACTGTATTTCCCCTGGGTACACTACGTGACCTCTAACTTTTGACATTGTGCCATTATACATTCAGGAGGACGGTTTATAATAACTTACGATATTTATATCCCTGGGTACACTGTGACCTCTAAGCTTTGACATTGCATTTTAGCATTCAGGAAGGCGGTTCTAATACTTACTTATTTCCCTGGGTACAACACTGGTGACATCTAGCTCTGACATTGCATGAGCATTCAAGGAGCGGTTCTAATACTTACTTCTTTCCCCGGGGTACAACTGTGACCTCAACAAACCTCTGACATTGCCGGTACATTCAGAGGCGGTTCTAATAACTTATTCTTCAATTTGTCTCATTATAACAATCCTTGTTTTAGAGCTTGGATTTCAAGCCACTGTGGTATTCCAGGCAATGAAAAGGGTTGATGTATGGCGAAAGAAGCCCTTAATATGAATATCAAACAAACATTGAGATTCCTTTACAGATTTTAAGGCTTCAGTTAATAGCTATATCAGAAATAGGTTGGCACAAGCTGTGGGATTCATTTCCTAATAAGAAAATGCATTCTTTTCAAACCAACTGTTGGAGCGGTTGGTAGTTCCAGGTTGATTGTACGAAGGTACGAGATTGTATTAGCACTGTAAAGTTGGTCATACTTATATGACCCCAATCGTCCATGTGCTTAGAGGTGAGCCATCCCCTCGGTGTATTCCTTGTGATTGTGCTCTTTTTGTGAACATGTATTCCTCTTGAAGTGCGTTGATTATGCGCTTATTCGTAGAAATTTTATAGTGGTCCCAGATTTGAAAACATATTTTTCAAGATATTAGGCCTCCTTCCTGAAGGTTATAAATTCCTGAAGGAGGCCGATTTGGTATAAATATTTTTAACTTTTTAAAAAGTTTGTGATTGGTATTATTGTGGATGTTTTTAAGGTTTTATTTTTTTAAACGTAATATATTAAAAACGTAATGACAAACATATAACACATTTGTGTTTGAGTTGTCGTTAAATTTTAATACTCACTAACACTCACTCACTCTAATAACTTATTTCCCCTGGGTACCTGGTGGAACCTCTAGCTCTGACCTTGCATGTAGCATTCAGGAGGCGGTTCTAATAACTTACTTATTTCCTCCCCCTTGGTACACTGTGACCTCTATGCTCTGTCATTGCATGTAGCATTCAGGAGGCGGTTTTAATAACTTACTTATTTCGCCTGGGTACACTGTGACCTCTAACCTTTGACATTGCAGGTAGCATTCAGGAGGCGGTTCTAAAATAAACTTAACTTATTTCCCTGGGTACACTGTGACCTCTATGCTCTGTCATTGCATGTAGCATTCAGGAGGCGGTTTTAATAACTTACTTATTTTGCCTGGGTACACTGTGACCTCTAACCTTTGACATTGCAGGTAGCATTCAGGAGGCGGTTTTAATAACTTACTTATTTCGCCTGGGTACACTGTGACCGTCTAACATTTGACATTGCAGGTAACATTCAGGAGGCGGTTCTAATAACTTACTTATTTCCCTGGTACCTGTGACCTCTAAGCTCTGACATTGCATGTAGCATTAGGAGGCGGTTCTAATAACTTACTAATTCCCCTGGGTACACTGTGACCTAAAGCTTTGACATTGCATGTAGCATTCAAGGAGGGCGTTGTTTCTAATACGTTACTGTATTTTCCACTGGGTACACGGTGACCTCTAAGCTCTGACAATGCATGTAAAGCCCATTTCAGGAGGCGGTTCCTCAATAACTTACTTAATTCCCCTGGGTACACTGTGACATCTAAGCTCTGGATTGCATGTAGCATTCAGGAGGCGGTTCTAATAACTTATTAATTCCCCTGGGTACAGCTGTGACCTCTAAGCTCTGACATTGCAGGTAGCATTCAGGAGGCGGTTCTAATAACTTTACTTATTTCCCCCTGGGAGTACACTGTGACATCTAGCTCTGCATTGCTGTAGCATATCAGGAGTTAGGGTTCCTATACTTACTATATTCCCCTGGGTACACTGTGAACCTCTCAGCTCTGACATTGCTGTACATTCAGGAGGCGGTTCTAATAACTGTATTTCCACCTGGGTACAACTGTGACCTCTAAGCTCTGGCATTGCATGTAGCATTCAGGAGGCGGGTCTAGAACTTACTAATTCCCCTGGGTACACTGTGAACTCTAAGCTTCTGAACATTGCATGGTAGCATTCAGGAGCGGTTCTAATAACTTACCTTAATTCCCCTGGTACAACTGTGACTCTAAGCTTCTGACGTTGCATATAGCATTCCAGAGGCGTTTCTAATAACTTACTTATTTCCCCTGGGTACAACTGTGACCTCTAACCTCTGACATTGCAGGTAGCATTCAGGAGGCGGTTTTAATAACTTACTTATTTCCCTGGGTACACTGTGACCTCTAAGCTCTTGACATTGCTGTAGCCTTCAGGAGGCGGTTTCGAATAACTTACTTCTTTTCCTTCCCCTGGTACCTGTTGACCGCTCTAAGCTCTGACATTGCATGTAGCAATTCAGGAGGCGTTTCTAAATACTTTATTTCCCCTGTGTACACTGTGACCTCTAACCTTTGACATTGCATGTCATTCGGAGGCGGTTCTAATAACTTACATTACTTAATTCCCCTCCCCTGGGTACACTGTACCTCTAGCTACCTGACATTGCTTTAGCATTCAGTGAGCGGTTCTAATAACTTATTTCCCCTGGGTACTACACTGTTACCGCTCTAGCTCGACATTGCAGGTAGGCATCAGGAGGCGTTTCTAATAACTTACGTTTTTCCCCTGGTTTTTTAAAAACACTGTACCTCTACCGGCCTGCCATTGCATTTACATTCAGTAGCGGTTCTACACTTACTTATTTGCCCCTGGGTACACTTTGACCTCTAAGCTCTGACCTTGCATGTAGCATTCAGGAGGCGGTTCTAATAACTTACTTAATTCCCCTGGGTACACTGTGTCCTCTAAGCTCTGACATTGCATGTAGCATTCAGGAGGCGGTTCTAATAACTTATTTCCCCTGGGTACACTGTGACCTCTAACCTTTGACCTTGCATATAGCATTCAGGAGGCGGTTCTAATAACTTATTATCCCCTGGGTACACTGTGACCGTCTAACCTTGCAACTGCAATTAAATAGCATTCAGGAGGGCGGTTTTCTAATAACTTACTTTTTCCCCCTGGGGTACAACTGTGACCTCTAAGCTCTGGCATTGCATGTAGCATTCAGATGCGGTTCTAATAACTTACGTATTTCCCCTGGTTACAACTGTGACCTCAAGCTTTGACCTTGCTGTAGCATTCAGGAGTCGGTTCTAATAACTTACTTAATTCCCCTGGGTACACTGTGACCTCTAACCTTTGACATTTCATGTAGCATTCAGGAGGCGGTTCTAATAACTTACTTATTTCCCTGGTACACTGTGACCTCTAACCTTGACCTTGCATTTACAATTCAGGAGGGCGGTTCTAATAACTTACTTAATTCCCCTGGGTACACTGTGACCTCTAAGCTTTGACATTGCATTAGCATTCAGAGGGGCTGTTCTAATAAACTTACTCTTATTTCCCCTGGGTACACTGGTGACATCTAAGCTCTGACATTGCAGGTAGCATTCAGGAGGCGGTTCTAATAACTTACTTATTTTCCCTGGGTAACTGTGGAACCTCTAAACTCTGACATTGCAGGTAACATTCAGGAGGCGGTTCTAATAACTTATTCTTCAATTTGTCTCCATTGAATAAATCCGTTGTTTTTAGCTTGGATTCCTATTCACATTGGTATTTAAGGCAATGAAAGGTTGATGTTTGGGTGAAAGAACCCTAATATGAATATAACAAACATTGAGATTCCCTTTACAGATTTTAAGTCTTCAGTTAATGGCTATATGTCAGAAATAGGTGGCAAATGCTTTGGGATTCATTTCCTAATGAAGTACAAATTCATGCTTTTTCACCACTGTTGGAGCTGTTTGTAGTTTTCCAAGGTTTGATTGGACGAAGTGACGAGATTGTATTAGCACGATGTAAAAATTGGTCATACTATCCTGACCCATAGTCAATTGCCTTAGAGGTGAGCCGTCCTCGGTGTATCCTTGGGATTGTGCTCTTTCTGTGAAACTGTATTACTTGATGCGTTGATATGCGCTTATTAGTCGTAGAAAATATTATAGTGTCCCCATTTGAAACATTTTTTCAAGATTTAGGCCTCTTCAGGTTATAATTTCCGAAGAGCCGATTTAATAAATATTTTTAAACTTTTTAAAAAAGGTTTGTGATTGGTATTTATTGTGATGTTTTAAAGTTTGATGTTTTAAACGTAATATAATTATAAAACGTCATGACACGATATAACCAATTGTGTTTGAAGTTGTGCCGTTAAATTTTAATACTCACTCACTCATATAATACTTATTTCCCCTGGGTACACTGTGACCTCTAAGCTTTGACATTGATGTATCATTCAGAGGCGGTTCTCATACTTACGTTATTTCCCCTGGTACACTGTTACCTCTAAGCGTTGACATTGCATGTAGCATTTCCAGGAGGCGGTTTCGAAAACTTACGTATTTCCCCTGTGTACACTGTGACCTCTAACCTTTGACATTTCATGTAGCATTCAGGGATGCGGTTCTAATAACTTACTTAATTCCCCTGGGTACACTGTGACCTCTATGCTCTGTCATTGCATGTAGCATTCAGGAGGCTGTTCTAATAACTTACTTATTTTGCCTGGGTACACTGTGACTTCTAAGCTCTGACATTGCAGGTAGCATTCAGGAGGCGGTTCTAATAAACTTACTTATGTCCCCTGTGTACACTGTGACCTCTAACCTTTGACATTGCATGTAGCATTCAGGAGGCGGTTCTAATAACCTAACTTGACTTATTTGCCCCTGGGTACACTGTGACTTCTAAGCTCTGACATTGCACGTAGCATTCAGGAGGCGGTTCTAATAAACTTACTAATTCCCCTGGGTACACTGTGACCTCTATGCTCTGTCATTGCATGTAGCATTCATGAGGAGCGGTTCTAATAACTTACTTATTTCCCACTGGGTACACTGTGACCTCTAAGCTGACTGCATGTTAAAAGGCATTCAGGAGCGGTTCTAATAATTACTTATTTCCCCCCTGGGTACCCACTGTGACATCTAAGCTCTGACCAATTGCATTAGCATTCATGGAGGCGGTTCTAAGATCACTTCCTTAAATTCCTGGGTAAACGGTGACCTCTAATCTCTGACATTGCAGGTAGCATTCAGGAGGCGGTTTTAATAACTTACTTATTTCCCCTGGGTACACTGTGACATCTAAGCCTCTGACATTGGCATGTAGCCATTCAGGAGGTGGTTCTAATAACTTTACGAATTCCCCTTGGTACACTGTGACCTCTATGCTCTGTCATTGCATGTAGCATTCAGGAGGCGGTTCTAATAACTTATTTCCTTCCCCTTGGTACACTGTGACCTCTAAGCTTTGACATTGCATGTAGCATTCAGTAGGCGGTTTTCTAATAACTTACTAATTCCCCTGGGTACACTGTGTCCTCTAAGCTCTGACATTGCATGTAGCTTCAGAGCTCTCAATTTTTCCCCCCTCGGTTCTAATAACTTACTTATTCCCCTGGTACACTGTGACCTCTAGCTCATGACATTGCATATAGCATCATGAGGCGGGTTCTAATCACTTACTATTTCCCCTGGTAACCTGGTGACCTCTAACTCGGACCTTTGCATGTAGACATTCAGGAGGCGTTCTAATTTAACTTATCTTATTTCCCCCCTTGGTACACTGTGACCTCTATGCTCTGTCATTGCATGTAGCATTCAGGAGGCGGTTCTAATAACTTTACTCTTATTTCCCCTGGGTACAAAACAACTGTGGACCCTCTAAAGCTCTGACATTGCATTTAAGCATTCATGAGGCTTTTTCTAATAACTTATTTCCCCTGGTTAACACTGTGACTCTAAGCTTTGACATTGCATGTATCAATTCAGGAGGCGGTTCTAATAACTTACTTAATTCCCCTGGGTACACTGTGACCTCTATGCTCTGTCATTGCATGTAGCATTCAGGAGGCGGTTTTAATAACTTACTTATTTCGCCTGGGTACACTGTGACCTCTAAACTCTTACATTGCGGTTCGCATCAGAGGCGGTTCTAATAACTTACTTAATTCCCCTGGGTACACTGTGACCTCTAACCTTTGACATTTCATGTAGCATTCAGGAGGCGGTTCTAATAACTTAACTTAATTCCCCTGGGTACACTGTGACCTCTAAGCTCTGACATTGCAAGTGTAGCATCAGGAGGGGGTTCTACAATTTAAACTTACGTATTTCCCCTGGGTACACCTGTGCCCTCTAATCTCCTGACATTGCAGTAGCTTCAGGAAGCGGTTCCAATAAACGTACTTAATTCCCCTGGGTACACTGTGAACTCTATGCTCTGACATTGCATGTAGCATTCAGGAGGCGGTTCTAATAACCTACTTATTTCCCTGGGTACCACTGTGACATCAAGCTCATGACATTCATGTACATTCAGAGGCGGTTGTCTAATAACTTACTTATTTCCACTGGGTACACTGTGACCTCTATGCTCTGTCATTGCATGTAGCATTCAGGCGGCGGTTCTAATAACTTACTTAATTCCCCTGGGTACACTGTGACCTCTAACCTCTGACATTGCAGGTAGCATTCAGGAGGCGGTTTTAATAACTTACTTATTTCGCCTGGGTACACTGTGACCTCTAACCTTTGACATTGCAGGTAGCATTCAGGAGGCGGTTCTAATAACTTACTTATTCCCCTGGGTACCTGTGACCCTACGCTTCTGACTTTGCATGTAGCATTCATGGAGGCGGTTCTAAAACTGACTTATTTCCCCTTGTTACAACCTGTGACCTCTAAGCTTCAGCTCTGACATTTTGCAGGTAGCATTCAGAGGCCGGTTCTAATAACTTACTTAATTCCCCTGGGTACACTGTGACCTCTAGCTCTGACATTGCATTAGCAATTCAGGAAGGCGGTTTCTAATAACTTTACTTATTTCCCCTGGGTTACACTGTTACCTCTAAGCTCTGACATTGCACGTAGCATTCAGGAGGCGGTTTTAATAACTTACTTATTTCCCCTGGGTACACTGTGACCTCTAACCTTTGACCTTGTGCATGTAGCATTCAGAGGCGGTTCTAATAACTTTACTTATTTTTCCTTCCCCTGGGTACAATTTGATAACCTCTAACCTTTGACCATTGCATGTAGCATTCAGGAGGCTGTTTCGATACTTACTTATTTCCCCTGTGTACACTGTGACCTCTAAGCTCTGACATGTGCATGTAGCAATTCAGGAGGCGGTTCCTAAAACGTACTTATTTCCCCTGGGTACAACTGTGACCATCTAACCTTGGACATTGCATGTGCATTCAGGAGGCAAGTTCTACTAACTTCTTATCCACTGGGTACACACTGTGCCCTCTAAGCTCTGACAATTGCATGCAGCATTCAGGAGGCGGTTTTAATAACTTACTTATTTCCTTATTTCCCCCCTGGTAACACTGTGACCCCTAGCTCTCCCTTAGCATGAGCATTCCAGAAGGCGGTTCTAATAACTTACTTATTCCCCTGGGTACATTGTGACCTCTAACCTTTGACATTGCATTTAGCATCCAGGAGGCGGTTCTCAAACTTACTTATTTCCACTGGGTACACTGTGACTCTAAGCTCTGACATGGCAGGTATCATTCAGGAGGCGGTTCTAATACCTTTACTTATTTCCCTGGGTACACTGTGACTTCTAAGCTCTGACATTGCATGTAGCATTCAGGAGGCGTGTTTTCTAAATACCATTTCTTTCTTGATGCCTTTGATCTGGGCTTGCCATGAAGATAACTCAACGTCATCAAGCTGCAGGAAATAAATTCTCAAATTTGTGCGAACAAATACCAACATACAACACACACACACACACGCATGCACACACACATAACATACAACTGCACACAACATCATCCCCCCATACATTACACGAATCCACCACCTAATTTTAATTGATTTCACACTTACGGTTCTCACAGGGATCAAAATCAGTGGGCGCACCAACTTTTTTTTAAGGGGGGAGGGGGAAATGGGAAAAGTTAATTTTTTTTGGGGGGGGGGAGTGAAATTGGGGGCGGGCAAAATATCAAAATTTTCCAGGATTTTTAACCAATTATTGGCCCCCAAAATTGCTGATTTTTGCAAAAAAATCATTTTCTTCTGGCCAGAGGAGCAAACTGGGTGGGGGGGGGGGGCAAGCAAAAATATTAGGGGGAATTTCACCCACTCTTTGGCACCCCACTGATCAAAATTACATTGGCACACAAACACATATACAAGCCGTCACCCCTAACACACATGCAGGCCATTTCCTTGAGGGGGTGTGTAGGGGTGTGAACACCCCTCTCCCACTGCAGAATTTGGTTGCAACAATTTTCCCATTTGTTGGCAATTGTGTTTTACTTAAATGACTATTATCATCTCGTAATACGTGGTTACGAGATTATGCGAGATTCGAGCCAGTGCGCATGCTTAGATCATTGAGCTAACGCATGTGACGTTCACTGAACGTAAAGCTCGAAACAGCGATAAAAAGCTAAAAAATCTGCAGCCATCGCTGTTTTTCCTGAAAATTTTTGTGTCAATTATTGGGTAAAGGATGCCTTCTACTGACCCTAAACCGGGTGTTGAGGACAAGGGATCCAAGATCCTATAAAAAAGCCGCCACGGGCGAGATGGTAAAGCCCCACCGGGGAGTAAACAAGAGCCGACCACCGGTAAACACACCAACAAAGTGCCGGTAAAATCCAAACCTAAGACCTAGTACTGGTACGACCAGTTTACCTAGCGCTAAAAATAGCACGGCTATTGTTCAGAATTTTTCCTTCCGTTCCAGTACCAACCGATAGGGTCATGCCAGCTCTGCCACGGGCGCGTTGCTGGCTAAATATAGAGTTCAAATTGAGTCTGCGATTGAGAAACAAGCGGCCGGGACAGGCCGAACTAAAAGCACTACTGGTGATGCAACTTTCTATCGGCTAGAAACGTTGCTATGGTCATGACTGTAATTTTGCCGATAAGCGAACTATGAACCGTACGAAGAGGCTTATTCTTGGAACAGGACTATGGCTATTCGGAGGAGGCAGTTGTGGAAATCCCAGGATATCAATGGTCAAGTCCGGTATTCGGAAATCGAAGTGAAGTTGGCCCTGAGCCACTGACTCTTTACTGACCAGTCCCAAACTGTAGATGAGGCTAAAGATAACACGTCGCCCACGGGGCCCTCGGCCTGATTGATGCAGCATCTACAACACAGCCAAGTTTTCTTCTGGTTTTGCAAGCACGCTTTCAAGCAGCAAAGCCCACGGTCAGCTATTATAATGAACGAGCTGCAATTATTTGAAAGTACTCCCATCTCCGAACGACTCGGGGAGGACTCCTAGGAAACTATGGATAAATATGACCCACCTAGTAACTTGATACATTGGTAGTACCCAAGGTTAATCCTCTCCATATGGAGAATCTATTTCCGCAAAGACTAAGTCTATATATCTGAGGTTACAAAACTGCAAAAGCCTATTGGTAAAAAGCAATATCGCTTTAACCCAGTTGGTGCCCAGACAAGACAATTCTACCAAGAAATGTCCTGCTCACAATGCACCTGCTAAACTTCGAAGTTACATGTCAGACGAGAATCCATCAAGCCTGATTTGAATCAAAAATCACCATCTTTGCAAACAGATGGCAAGGTTACCCGAATGGCTAGTTGGGGATGATTTTGGGGAAGTTGTGAAAGATATGACTGAAACAACAAAAACCTGCTACAGTGACACGGTTGGAGGGCCTATACAAGTGCCAGAGGGTCCCCGTGGAAACTACAGATGCCACGCCATATCCATGCCTTAATCGTTGACCAATACCACAAACCCACGCAACAATGGGTACTCTAGCCTGCATTGCACAGTGGCCGTGGGATGACTCAAGCCCTTTTTTAGGACGTCCAGCATTCCCCGGAGACCAACCCCGGAATGAGAAAGATGGTGTCGAACAGGGACAAACCGTCGCAAGAAGATGAGCTTACCAGCCACCCAGTCAAAGCAACCAGATGCATGAAAATACATAGATAGCCCTCCCAGCCAGAGGTAGGTGGGCTACAACATTTGAAATTTCGAATAAGGAGCTTTCTTTGGAGGTCAACTGAAGTCCATATAGTCAGGAAATGGAAAATACCTTCAGATCCTGTTATTTTAGATATTATAGAGGGCTACACATTAGGTGTTCAATATAGCCCTCCTAGACAATATGGAAAACCATTTCCATTGCAGATTGACAGCCAATGAATAAATGCCATAGATTCATAGACATTCAGGCCTTATTTAAAAAGCAAGTATAGAGCCTCGTACTCTGACATGGAAGAATTATCTCCAATATTTTCACACCAGACCAAAGTATGGGGGAAACTAATGATTTTAGATTTGCAAATTAAATGAAAATATACGGGCATCAAACACCATTTTAAAATTGGAACACCTTTGTAAGGCAGTAGTCACTTAGTACAAAAGACTTGCTAGTATGGCTTCACTTTGACCCTCAAGGATGCCTATTACTCTGTTGCAATTCATGAAGGAAGTAGGAAATACCTAAAATTTTCATTTGGAAAGGGAAAATTTGGCAATTTCGAGCTCTTCCAAATGGACTGTCATCAGACCCCCGCGCGAATTTGTTTAACGAAAATTCTTCGGAAAGTTCCCCGTTAGCAGCTCTAAGAAGCTTGGGTCATGTTATTATTCCGGTATATCGATGACACTATGTTGGTATCAAGCCAAGATATGAAAACTTCACAAGCAGTTCATGATACAGTGAAAGTATTATCCAGTTTGGGGTTTGTTATACACCCAACATACAGGTCTGCTGTTTGAGCCTACCCAAATTATCCAATTTCTAGGATTTGTCATCAATTCAAAACTATGACAGTCAAATTAACAAATGGAAAATAGAGAAATTGTTCATTTTCAAAACAAATTCTTGACAAGGGAGAAATCCCAATTAGACAGTTAGCATGTTACATTGGAAAGTTAGTATTACATTTCCTGCTAATGATTATGGACAGTTACACTACAGGGAATTGGAAAAAGATGAATATCTAGGCCTAAATAGAGGTAATTATGAGCAACATATGAGGCTTGAGGTAAAAATCCAGATGAATTACGATGGTGGTTAAGCAATATCCACACAATATCAGGGTCTACAGAAGGCTAAACCATCTTACTGAACTATACCAGAGTTAGCTAGTGGTCTAGGTTGTGGGCGCAACCAATGGTTCTATGCAAATTGGGGTAGATGGAATTCAAATGAAAACCTCCAGGCCATGGGTAGTAACATAAATTATTTAGAGTTTACTACAGCATATTTTGCACTAAAATCCTTCTGTACGACAGAGAGGATGTTTCAGTCCGCCTCAAATTGACAATGTTACAGCAGTAACATACATAAACAAGATGGGTGGAATTAAATCAAGCCCTTGTACTGTTTACAAAAAAGTTTGGCAGGTGGTTGCTATGATAGGCATATTCTGGGTATCGGCAGGCACATTTCCAGGTTACCCAAAATATACATCGCAGACAGAATGTCTAGCGTTTTTTAAGGATGAGAATGAATGGAAACTTAACCAAAGGTCTTTTCAGAAATAGTCGGCTATCTAGGCACAGTTTAGATAGCCTTATTGCAACTAGATTGAACACCGTTATCTCGCTACTTGTCATGGCACCCTTACCCAGGGGCAGAACCATAGATGCGTTTACTCTGTGGACTGGGGTAAATTGGAGTTTTATGCATTTCCCCCATTTTGCCTTGAAATTGCCTCCGACATTGTAATGAAGACAGGCGAAGGGCATTATGTAGTACCCAGGTGGCCAACACAAGCTTGGGGTTCCAAGGCATTAAAAATGTTGTTTGACCACCGCCAGTCTTTTACCAAGGGTCTATCAATTTTATGTAACACTTCAGTTCAAATGCTGTGCATAACCCCTTTCATAACAAGTTTACGCTTGCTATCGTGCATATTAATCTTTGGATCCCCTCGAACAATAGGAGTTCCGCCACCAGTAGAGACATCATACTTGCCTCATGGCGAAACTCAACTCGGCACACTATGGATCAGTATATTCAAGATGGATTGACTGTTTTGTAGTAAACGATCGAGTGATCCATTGCAGACAAATGTCAACGAAGTACTGACCTTTCTTACAGAATTATTTTTGAACGCTGTATTGGGTTACAGTGCGATAGAACACTGCTAAAGTGCTCTCGCCGTCTTTCACTATGTTTCCACAGGGGCATCCATAAGTACCGCCACTGATCAACACACTTGTTGCAGGGGGTATTTAACCACAAAACCCGCCTCCAACCGGAGGTTATATTAGAAAATAAATGGGATGTAGGTCTCGTACTGAAATTCTTGAGAACACTGGCACCGACAGAAGATTTGGGTTGCGCGATTGACCTTAAAATTGTGTATGCTCATTGCCCTTACTTAACTTCGGCTAACAGAATTTAACAACACTACACAATGCTCACGGATGACCAGATGACAATGGCGAACACAGGGGTATTTTCCATTTAATAAATTGATAAATCAAAATTAACCAGGACAACACTGGTGTGGCGATTACCCTGAAGGATATACCAGTGAATCAGCCTGTGTGTAATTAACTCACTTAAGCATCTATTTGAAGCTAAACTGAATCACTACGTGAGATGAAAAACACTGTTTGTTAGTTACAGAACGACGACGACGAGAAAGTTACCAAGGATCTGTAGCATCGCTGATTAGAACTGTATTAAGCAAGTCTGGTGTTAATACCGCACCATGTTAACCGCATTCAACTAGGGCAGCTTCACTTCAGCCGCTTATTCGCACTTAGTGCCAGTCACAGACATTTTGGCAACGGCTGGGTGGGCTACAGAAAAACTTTCCAAAAGTTCACAAAATCCCATCCAGGGAAAATGGTAGGGTTTTGATGATGCAGTCTAGCTTCATAAGTGTCATACTACATTTACATTTGTAACTGATTTTGAAAAGTTTTTAACAGCAGATTGTTTTTAACCCATGTTTGTGTGGGGAAACAAATTAAGTCAATGTAAGTTTCAGGATTTTGTTTGTTTTGTTATGTCCCAAAATGGAATATTTTGCCTACTTGAGCAACTAGTGGACTCCATAGATTTCATAGAACATTTGGTTATGCAGAAATTATGAATAAATGGTGTCAGCCAGGGGCTGTTATAGCACACGCATGAAGTGCTTACATAGTACTACAGTAATATAAGAGTTACAAAATTATAGTCACTATGTTGTTACATTTTGGAAGGCAAGTCTTTTGCTGCTGTTTTAAGAGCAGCCAAACAGTTAGCTAGAATTCATGAACTGTTTACAGACTATTGAATTATTGTGTTGCCAGATGTATGGTGGCTCTTGCATAGCAACCATGTTGTGGGAAAAAAAGTTAACTGAATGAAGTTTAAATTTCAAGTTTTCATTGAGAGAAATTGAACCTTTTAAGTGTTTTTTGAACTGTGGTACAACATCAATTAAATGTTCTCTAGTACTGTAAAACTGACATGTATTGTAGAAAATTGCTTGTCATTATTGAGTGTGATGGACTGTGAAAGGGAATTATATATTCATTAATAAACACAATTCCTACGAGATGAGTCAGAGTGGCTTAAAATCTCCAGTAATCTCGTAACCACACGTATTACGAGATATATGAAAGATAAACAAACTTACCTAGTTTTGAAGTTTGATCTTCATTTCATGAAGTAATGGTAGTGGTAGAGATTATGTGCCCTTCCTCTCCCCCCCTTGCTTTCATAATGGAGTTTTCAGCTACAGAAGAATTCGTTAATTTAATAGTGATTGTGTTTCAGAGACTCTGACTCAGCTCGAATTTAAATCGATCTACGCATGCGCACGGCTTCGAATCTCACATCATCTCTACCCACTACCATTACTCTTATGAAATAAGATCAAATTTCAAACTCAGGTAAGTTTTCGTTTAATCTTTCTTATCAAGGTTAAAGAACTGTAGTTGAAAATGTATTAAAATTTATTATAGAGTTTTCAGAAGATATTAGTTTTGATTTTTTCAGTACGTGTTTTTGTGCACATTGTATTGCTTGAAAAAACCTCACACAAATTACAATTCATATATTTGAAGTGACAGGAAAAATTGGGTTTCCTACACATGCCATCTAACTGGCAAATTTTTTCAAATTGTGTCGAAGTGGACAGTGTCCGGCACCACCCCTCCCTTAAAATAGTCTGGGATGCCACATCAACCCATACTGCGCGCAACCCCCCACACAACAACAAATGGCATAAAACATGCACACACTGTACAGTAAAGAGAGCCTGGCACATTTGAAATAGTGTGCCCGCAGATCAGATTTTTAAAAATTGATATTTTTTTTGCATGGTTCAGGTTGTAAAGCTATTCTACACATTATCCCTCACCTGAAATGATTAAGACCAAATCAGTGCCCTTATGGGAATAATAATAATACCCAACATTTGTAAAGCGCCTTTTCCGAAGGATTCAAAGCGCTGTTGCCTATTATTATTACGCTGCCATTAGGAAATCGTCACAATCATTTCGCTTCATGTAGGCCAGCAGCTGGCCAAGCGCACATCCCTATCAGCACTTTGTAATATTCCCCATAACAGCTCCCCAGATTTTTGCTTGGGTAAACGAGGCAATTGAGATTAAGTATCTTGCCCAGGGATACAAACACGTTGACTACAGCGGGGCTCGAACTTACAATTTACAATGGTTTTATGATCATGAGTCCTGCACTTATCCGCTGCGCCACACGTGCTCTCGAAAATGGAATGGGAAAATGGAATGATTTTATAATAAAATGACTCCGGCGACATTTATTCAGCAGACGACGGAAATGGCATTTAACACAAGAAAACGCATGCCGGAGTTGATTCCCACGGCATCCACTCTGTTTGACCGGTCTGTGACCTTTATGGTTTTAATATCAATGAGTACAAATCTATGATATTCATGTAATAGACACATTTGTTGATTAAAGTTACGGCAACCTTAAAGTTAGCCTACAAATTACCTGGATGTCTTTAGCCTAATGTCCCTATCTGTTTTGGGCATGTTATTTTTATGTGTAAACTATATTTGTATTCTTCCAATGGCCTAGACTATCATTTGTGAGCAAATCTGTGAAATTGTGTCAATGCCACTTTTAAATACATGCTGACTTACATGTAACGGTGCTCCATAGCCAGGGCTACCCATAAATATCCAGTCAGTTTTACTAGATTCTGAGTTTGCAGGTAAGAAATAAGGCCTTCTGTAATGCTGCCTCAAAACATTGGCTGCTGATGAGTCACAATTACTCCTGAACAAAAGAGAAAAAAAGATAAGTTCAAGATACTATAATGTGTTCACTAAGATGTTATAGATGACCTTCATCTCTAACTTTGAAATTAAGCATTGTACATGTAGGTGACTATCTTTAGTTCTAGATGACTATTTGTAATTATAAATGGCTGGACTCAACCAGATGTTTGTTTGTTTTGTTTATTTTTAGAGGACCGAGCCCTCAGAGGTACACCCAACAGTGATTAAAGGGGATGACCCGATTTAAGTCTATACGTTTTTTTATCTTGATAGAATGTCCTTCACCCCAAAACCCCATCTGTAAAGTTTTGCGCAGATATTTCATTTTTGTGTGAGAGCTAATGTAAAAATTTAAAAGTGGATTTGGTAATCCCCAAGAAGTACCATGTTTAATATCGATTGACAAAAATGGGCCATATCTTCGCTCATTAACATCCAAACCAAACATCCTTAGCCTTAAGATTTCAACGGGGCAATGAGAAAAATAAACAGTTCTTCCGGACACCAAAATTTGGACACTTCCGGGTTAAAATCTGGGGGTCCTGGGCTATTAGCGATGGACCTTGGGACTTTCACCACTCTACTAGGGGGTGGTAGCCCTCGAAACTGACCGGGATTGTTTCTATGATATTGCACCATTGTGAGCGAGGCTAACATATATGAAAAAAGTTTACTGATTGGGTCCCTCACCGTTAATTTGAATTATTTTGTATACAAACTATAAAAGCTTGATTTTCTCTTGGAGTGGCATGGGTTTTAGGCAGAGGTGGAATGGGCACAGAGGTGGAATGGATGTTGAGCTGGATAGGGTGCAGGGATAGGGGTGGAGGTGGACATGATGTACGGATTGCTTTACTCCTTAAAAACACACTACTTACCAACCAATGTACCATGGATCCGAGCCATCAAGCAAACCTGCTCTGGAAGCACTCATTTGAAACACCTCACCAAGATTCTCAAAATCGGTCTTGTAAGGAAAGAACTGACAATTTTCCTCCTCATTTTCAAGCGCTGGACTCGCTTTCCCGTAAATGCTCTTGAAAAAGTTGAAACTGAAGCGGTTCATGGCCGTCCAATTCACTGTCGCATCTGTTATAACAACTGGTCTACCTGCAAGGACAAAATATCTATTTTGTGAGGATGATAGAAAATTAAAGCAATAACAGCACATTTTTTGAAGAGCATCCCCAATTTTCAAAATTTGATATTTTTGCACAGTTACGTTGGTAATTGTCTAGGAAACTATACCTGCAAACGAGAATGCTCAAAAACATGTATTTATCATAAAATAAGCGATTTTGTAATTAAAATTGGGATCCCAGATTGTACTTAACGGCAGAGCTGGAAATGCTAAGTTTATGTCCATCCATGATGAAGTAGTGCCACCTCAAGAAAATTACCTGTAACTTGACTTGCCTGAACCAATGAGCGTAGACATGTACATGGCACTATTTCCTGGCTACTTCATATTGGAAGGCAGTTTCCAGCAGCTGTTGAATTATTATCGGAGATCTGCGATATTAATTATTCTAATTACAAAATTCCTTCGTTTGCGACACATAGACATTTTCGATCTTAACCATTCACAGGTATAGTTTACTAGCTAGTTACCGATGCAACAGTGTAAAGATCTCAACATTTTTGAAAAATTGGGGGCGCTCTTCAAAAATATGTGCTAGTATTGCTTTAAGTCTGACACAGTTTCAACCAGTGAACAAGTGTAAACGATCTTATTGTTATTGCTGGAGACAAGAACATGTGATACTCCATTTCCCTTCCTCCGTGCAGTGATGTCGGCGCAAGACTTGATGGTTGCACCAGTAAACCGCGCACGCTGGCTTACAGCAAAAGTGTTTTTAAAGACAAAGACAACATATTTTGACGTGTGCGTAAAAGTTGTGTCAAGGTTATGACATTACTGCACAGAGGTAGAGAAATGGGGGTATAGCAGTAGTAAATCCAAGGTTTAAATCCGTTTTCCCCGGCTACACTATTTAGAGAATAAAAGATGAGATTTTTTGTTTTGGCCATCTTAGATGGTGTCATAATGGATGGGCATCCAATATTTTGAGTAGTGGATGCCGGCACAGCCGGTATCCACCACGATAAAATATTGGATGCCCATCCATTATGACACCATCTAAGATGGCCAAACAAAAAATATCATCTTTTTTTTTTTTTTTTTTTTTTTAGAACATGTGATACTCCATTTCCCTTCCTCCGTGCAGTGATGTCGGCGCAAGACTTGATGGTTGCACCAGTAAACCGCGCACGCTGGCTTACAGCAAAAGTGTTTTTAAAGACAAAGACAACATATTTTGACGTGTGCGTAAAAGTTGTGTCAAGGTTATGACATTACTGCACAGAGGTAGAGAAATGGGGGTATGTATAGCAGTAGTAAATCCAAGGTTTAAATCCGTTTTCCCCGGCTACACTATTTAGAGAATAAAAGATGAGATTTTTTGTTTTGGCCATCTTAGATGGTGTCATAATGGATGGGCATCCAACACGATAAAATATTGGATGCCCATCCATTATGACACCATCTAAGATGGCCAAACAAAAAATATCATCTTTTATTCTCATTCTTATTTAGAAATGTGTAATTTTTGCTTTCTATCGACATAATTTGTCAAAAATATTCTAACATTGTTCTTTTTTATTCATTTAAATAATTCCACCCCTCTTGAAAACAAATGTTTCAATCCAAAGAACCAAAGTCATCGCGCGGTGATCGTCACGCTGCGTAAATTGCATTTGCGTACCAACGCGGAATGCACGACGCAGTATAAACGCGCCGTTTGCGCGAGTTATATATTCGACTACACCACGTAATTGCTGCACGCACTATCCATCTATTACCCAGTAATGGATGGGCGGAGCTTTGACCTAATCCAATCAAGTTTCTTGTTAATATGATAAACCACGCCCACTGAATAAGAATACCCCATTACGAGTCTGGTCTGCTATGAGAGGTAACTGCATATAACCTTGATGCAAGGGGGGGGGGCAGGGGTATGTCCCCCCCCCACCCAGTTTGGTTTGCCAGTCAGGTAAAAAGATCCATTCACAAAGAACCATGTTATAAAGCCTACTTTTAGGTCAGCACTTGCTTTAAGCGTTCATCCATTTGGGGAAAATTATTCTTGTGCCCAACACAATAGCAGGCCGTGCTTTGAATTACGCAGGTGCACACATGCACAGGTGCATTAACTTTCTCTCTGTGCATGTAACTTTTGTATCCTGCATGCACATGTGCATGTTAGTGAAAATTCACACTTTTTGATTGATTCCATAAAAAGTTTTTAGCTTATTTCATAGAATGTAATTGGATGTTGAAATAATCAAATTTGAGCAGACTGTCAAAAGCCTATGTACCCGAGTCTGATATGAATGTAGTGCTTCAGTATTCACATGTACATTAGCCTGTGCATGTAACTTTCACAATGTGCATGATTGTACATTTTCAAGGTTACATGCACTGGTCCATGTAATTAGAAAATTGTATCCAAAGCCGCACAAAAGACACTGTGCACGTCACTCTGGTAAAAAAACGCCAACTCCCAAAGCTACAGCTGCACAAAAGTATCTTGACATGTTTTTTGATAAGTATTGTGCCAAGTCCGATAATTGAAAGTTTTCCAAATATACATACATTTTGTTGCCTAGTTCTGGCTCTTTTATTTAACACCTTGGTTGTAAAAACATTTAAAAATGGCTGAGATAGAATGCCCGAAAGAGCCAAACCACCCAACCAAAAGTTGCACTTGTGGAGCTTCAATGGGCATGGCAGTGTACTGCGACACAAAAAAAGCGTACTGCAATCAATACAATAATTGCAGTATAGCTTTCTCGGCTCATCAGTTTTGTCAAACTAACTTTTGTGTATAAAAATCAACACAACAGTGGACCGTTACAACTCCAAAAAGTGCAACGTTCATTAAGGGTGTTTTGCGTCTTGTGGGTAAAGGGGGTAGGACATGCCAACCGAACAGCAACAGAAAATTCAAAATGGCATCATCAATTCCGGGTGATAGTCTTTTTCAAAGACCTACCGTAGGAGGGCGCTCTTACGCCTATCGAACGGTTACACACGACTTGACCAAGACTAGGGCCTGGTCACGAAATATTTAAATCTGAAAGGCCGTTCTATGGAAATTAACAATGTTTTGCAGGCGAGGTTAATCCACTAACTCGGACGGATGAGGCTTGTGACGCCCAATAATTTTTTCTAAATGATCATGATATTACTAAGATCTTTCGAACGAAGGTTAAGAGTTGTAAATTGTAATGTCACTGAGACAGAGACTGCCATAGTAATGCACGTAAACGTTTGAAAATCCCCAATGCTCAATTCGAGCAGGTCGTGTCCTTACCCCCCTGTTTTGAGGGCAGCATTTCTATCTCAAGCCATTTTACTGCATTTCGTTTTATTTGATGACAAGCAAGATTTACATGGTAAATTAAAAGAGCAAAAATCTTGACAACCAAAATATATATTTACGAAAAATTAAAAAAATTATTTTCGGGGAAAACATGCAGAGATACTTTTTGTGCCAACTTGTAATACCTGAGTAAGAATAAATCACAAATCTCCGAGTTCAAGTTTGGATACTCGGCCACTGCGGTGATGTTCACACAACGCTACAATTAACGGGCGGCCTAAACATGTCCGGATTTCTTCAAAGCACGTTTTCAAAAAATACCAGTCGGCCTTATCCATGTTCCAGCTCCAGCATTCTTGCAAGCCATAGTAGTGAGTGTTTGTGAAGACTGTTATCCGTGGTGTGTCTGGAAGCAACTTTGCTATACAAAACCATAAAGACAAATGGAATGAAGGCGCCAAGAAAAAAGTAACAAGAGAAGAGTCAGGCTACAGTCACGAGCGAATGAAATCTTGATCTTCTTTTGGGACTGTGTGATTGGTAATGTGAAGAGAGAGTTCTTGAACAGCTGGCTGAGGCTAGTGTTTCACCAGATATTCCAAGATCTCGGCTTTCTTGGCTAGATATCTTCAAAACTTCTCTTTGCCTTCTCATCCTGGACAATTTTAAGGTTTGAAATTGATGGCCAAAATATGTTTCACTCCAATTGTATGTGTACCTGAAAAAAAAATAAGATGATCAAAAGGGCCAGTTTTTGGTCAAGTTGTGACCCTAAAACTGGTAATTTTACTTTTTTTACAACCATGCTGTTTTGTCAAAATAACCAATCTGTTAGTACTTTTTACAGTCTTAGTAACGTGAGTTCACAAAAACCTAACCAAAATAATGTTCACTTTTGCTTAGTTTGGTTATTTTGTCATGGAGGGCAAAATAAAGTTCGGCACATTTGTGACCTTTGAGGTCTATTTCAGAGGAAAAGTTTTTTTTTTTCCATTTGGGGGCAAATTTTATTTATTGACAGTAAAATTCAAGTGGTAAATGATAACATAATACCAAGTTAATTGGGGAATTTCCACCGCTATAACACACACACTAGGTTTAAAAAGAAAATTTTGATGGCAATACGGGTCTTTCGACCAAATTGTATGATAAAAGTTCTTCATCGTGTCCAACCATGCTCTGTAGGAGGTGGAATATCCTGATGAATAGGACCTATACTATATGCCAGAATGTTCAGAGTTATTTACCGTGCGGCGAGCGTGACATGCGTCAACAAGGAAGTGAATGCCGATTGGCTTGTTTGAGTAAGTTAGCCTCCCCATTGGTTAAATGCGCACGAGGCTACCCGTAGACTCCACCCCTATTATGCAGATATTGCGGAGCGCGCATTGCCGAACCTCTGAACATTCTAGCTGGCCAGCTGCAACTATAGTCCATTGCGCTGTCCTGTAATGTGCACGCTTGTTGTGAGGAGGAAGCAGGGACACACTTGGTGGTATAAACAAAAAGAAACACCAATTTGGTACAAATCTGGAGGGGTCTCACAATAAAAGCAATTATAAACCTATCTATGTTTTATATAGCGAATCCCACCACTTTAAAACACTTGTTAAAAAAATAACATTTTGTTTAAAATTCTGGAGAGGGGATCTCAATAGCAAAAGTAATTCATTAGTTTTTCCTCGAAAAATACAAGTGGTAAAACCAATTTTAACCCAATTGAACATCAGATTTTTTTATATTTATTAACATGTTGGAAATAAAAATTGCATTTAAAAATAGCAATCTAAAAATGACTATAGACCTAATAATAAAAAAAAAAAACTGATTATTTTTTAATAAAAATATTAATTATTAAATTATGAACACACACCTGGTGTTGTAAATTAAAGATATAGCTTAAGCCTAGGCTGAAGAAGTAAAACAAACTTTCATTATAGCGATTGTCCACCCACTAACATAGGGCTGGTATCGGTTTGTGTTTTTTTTGTCGACCTGGTGGTGAATCATAAAACCCGATGGCGACAATTGTCGACAATCTTTTCATGCCAATCTCAATTTGTTTTAATATACTTTATATAGCACACATTGACACTTGTATGGAAAAAAAAAATTACCTCACTTGACCCTTTCAACTCCACACTTTACTAGCCGGGGCCCATTGGGAGGTTGGTTGAAACTATTTCTAGTGCTGGGGGGGGGGGGGGGGGGACGTTTTAAAGTTACACGTTTACACGAACGGAAGTAGTGTCACTAAACGTTGTTAGAAAATTCAATACAAGTTTACAAGATCAGCAAACCTACTAATTTTTTTCAGTAGTATTTAATGCTGAAGTTCAAATTTTGCACCAAATTACCCCGCCGGTCAGGGTGAAATGTAAAGTTAACAGTTCCACTGCTTCTTCTAGAAATGGTTCCCGACTTTAGGGGAAAGGAGGAAACGAGAAAAATCCCACCGTTTACCAAGTTCTTGTGCTGTGGGGGTTGACTTCGGCATATTCACGCCTAACATGGCCCCATTATGCGGGGTGATCAATTACAGAGGGATATCATTTTTACAAAAAAGGTATAAAAAACGGGCAGCGGTTAATGGCACTTCCGAGTAGTGATCGTTGTTTGGGATCTTTGGGATAGTCAACTGCTTTTTATTTGGATTAAAACATACATAAGTAGTACAAACAACATTTTATGGTTCAAGATGATACTAAGATTGATGAATGCAAAGCCGGGGGTAACACGGATTACGAACGAAGTTATGGCGCAAGAATGCATTGAGTGGAAGCGCAAATTCTGCAGTCGTTAACTTGTTATGATCGTTTAAACGTTTAAACCAACGGAAGTACAGACCGTGTAAATGAAGGTAGTAGGAAATAACCGGTACTCCCAGCTCTAACATTCTACGCAAAAGTGCACCAACTTCTGGAGGTCAATGGGTATGTATTAAGGATTATATTTAACAAACTATTTTCACAGATTTGTTAGAATTCCTTTTGAAAGAAGTTACTGGGGTGAGAGTAAAAAGTATGGTTTAAATTCAAGATTCAATAAAGTCAATATAGGCAGTTGGAATTACAATTATTTTGATTGCGGAATAGGCTGGTTACAAAGTGATAAGGCTCCTCCAGAATATTTGTTTGTCGACAAAATTTCCATTGGGTGTCGCCCTGCCAGAAGTGCATGTCGAAAAAGACCGGGCTGTCGATACAAGCCCTATTTAACACCACCTTAGTAGTATAAATAAAAACCAATGCCATTTTGTTATAAACTGGAGGTATTCAAATAAAGCTAAATTAAACCTATAAACATTTATATGATTGTCCACAGCTGCTCTTTTTAATTATAATAACCCTAAACACATAACTTAAATCCACAAAACAAAATCCACAGCACGAGCGAGCAAGAAAAATGCACTAAGTCCAGGAAAGTAGCGATTGACGGTCAGTCAAAACCCAAAGAATCATTATGGGCGCCCAAAATTGCGGACTTTTCGGTCCCTCTTCCCCTCACTCCTTCAGTCCCTCCGGGAGTGTGGGGTTAGGGTTACACACACTAGGTAAATAAAAAGAAACACTGTTTGTTTAATCTGGAGGCATATCCCAAATAAAAGCAAATTAGAAACCTATGGACATTTTATATAGCCATTGTCCACTGCAGTAGCACGCACATGGTATAAAGAAATAAATTTTGATGGCATATGGGTCCTTCTGATTCAAATTTAAAGTGTTCCGATTGTGGAAAAAAATGGTGAATTATTGGTGCAGTTCATAGGATTATATATAAGGAATAGTTTGACTATTGAAATGCTTAGTTTCCGATTTTGTGTAGGGGGCACAGAAGTCAACGTCCATTGCATTCAATGGGGCTTGACCTGGTTTCCCCCTACTAAGCATTTGAGACACTCCCAAAACTATCCTTACTTAATCCTATGAACTCCTCCAATTAATTTGCACCATTTTGTATCCAAATTGGAGGCAATTTAAAATTGTACCCCTTGTAAATGAGGGCTAGGTGGCCGAGCGGTCTAAGGCGTGAACCGTCGGCAGGGTAAAAGATCGATCGAGCGACCGTGGTTCGAGCCCCGCAAGAGTGGGTGGGGTTCTTGGTCATATCAAATAGTTCCTATAAGGTCGGAAATGCATAATTGCCACAGCAGTTGTGATTATGGAATTTCTCGCTCCCACCCATTGCGTATTAAATGTGCAGGTGTATGCAATGGGTGTCCGGCGCCTCATGGTTCGGGAGAGTCATTGTAAAGCTGTTGGTCCGTGTATCAGGGAAGTCATTCCTAAACACGTAAAAAGTTGCAGATCTTATCAAAAGGAGTAGGGGACCATCCGGGTCTGTTACCTGCACTGCATTCACTCTAGGTACCAGGGTGCCTTCCAAACACGCACTAGGCCAAGTTGGAAGGGTAGGCCGAATCCAGCATGGAAAACCATGTTGAGGCTTTCGCTGGTCCAACAGTGGACAGATATATAGGCTGATGATGATGATGATGAACTGAATTACCCCTTTATTGATTGTTGCTGTTTTTAGCCTATGACTCCAAAACTTTAGGCTGTACATAAACTCAGCAAAAAAAGAAAGTCCCCGTCTGATACCTTTTGACGCGTAACCCAAAAAACTACGTTTAGTGATGGCCGATCCAGCCCCAGATCGGTATTGCCGATCTCCGATCATAAAAATTGTTGAATCGGACAGATCAGATCCCGATTCAGATTATATTTGTAAATTAGAAATGGCGCCAAAAAATCGCAGTAAATTCACACTATAACCCTATAACCATTACCTCTCTCACGAGTTAAACAATATTTTATGTGACAGTCACAGTATATGGGATATTTGACGTCAAAACAGTGCTCGATCTTCACATACCCGCAGCCAGTGGTCTATTTGTTAACGTAATTAAACAACGTGTTTTCTGTTATGTTTAGTTAGCGTGCTAGTGTATCAATGATTTAACCCACCCCCCTCTGATGGCACGTGCACTGTGGTGCAGAGGTCCTACTCAGCGCCGTAGTGTCTGGCTGAGTGAGGTTGTTTACAGATAAGTCGGGGGCATTTGTGATAAAGTTTATGTTATTGAATAGTTCTTGGGTGGATTTTTTGTTTGGGAAAAAAAGCCCACCTTTCTGTTTTTACTTTAAATAAATGCAAAAGGCGAGTACGCCGTGTACACTTTTCATTCGATTGCGGGTGTGCCTTTTTATTCCCATAGGCTATGTGTATTAAGTATAGGTCGTATGGACATGTGTGTAGGTCCGTATGTATAGATATGTAGGTGCGTATGTAAAAGGTGCGTATGGGTGAAGAATTTTAGTTAAGTATTATATAAAAACTTTGATAGTGATGATGTCACTGTGATTGTCCTTTAGAGGACTTTTTATTGTAATTTAGATAGTGATTGGGTATATGCTAGACTTCCCATAAAAAAATCCAACATTAGGAATAAATAGTGTGTATATAACGAGGTTTTATAGTCATTTTTTATGTTCATTTTTTAATAAATATGATTTGTATTATTTTATTTTTTAATTTAATTTTTAATTTGTGGTATTTGCTTATTGAATGGATGTGGTATATTGATTTGATTTTTAAAGTTTTATTTACTGATGAGCTTTTGTAATTATGTGCGTCATATTTATGTATTACATTATAAAAAATATTATAATATAAATAAATTTTATATAATTAAATAAATATAAATACTTAATGTTTGAAGAGTTAAATATTATCAAATTGAGCAAAAACATGCAGTAATGAAGAAATAATGAGCCAGCCATTTTTACATATATGATGAGATTAACGTAGAAGGGAAGAAACACATGTGGAGTCTTCTGTCAGCCATTAACAAGCTGCAATGATACTTGAGCATGCTCCTTTCCGTCTCTGTAGATGTTGAGGAATTTTCCATGTTAATTTTGGAGGCATCTTCACCCGCAGAAAAACCTCCCGTTTCAGAAGTATTGCGTAAAATCGCCAAACGTAATAGAAGTTATCTACAGTGTACAACAACAGAATTCTTGCGGTAAATGATTGGCAGCGCATTTATAATGACCTAATGTAGTAGTCAAATAGAAAAATATATAAATGGTAAAGCTTTAAAATCTGTTGTATTTTAGTAAACTATTGGGCTTTTAATTGTCAGTTTGGGAGATCGGGAGGTTGAGGTAGAGCGGTAGCTGATGACTTTTCCCGATCCGGTTCAAAGCCGATTCGACCAAAATCGGGCCAGATTTCCGATCTGCCGTTCAAGATCGGCCATCACTACTAGTTACTTTATTTTAATATCAAAAAACTAATGGATGCTGCAATTTCTTACGCACAAAATGACAACTTATTTATCGGCGATAGACATCGTTTTTACCATGAAATATCTATACGGGGGGTGTACCAGAATACCCAACTATATGCATTTGATGACTGTTCTGAAGGCATACATAATAAGAAAATTACCGTACACACTCGGGTATAAGCCCACCCCCTAAAAAGGAAGATTACTTTGAAAATAGGGGGTGGCTTATACCCGTGGAGGGGCTAGAACTTGGGAGCAAATAACAGATACAAAATTGTAATAAATTTATTCACCAGATACCATCTTATGTACACTGTAATAGTGTAGCAGATATTAAAAGTTTAAGTCAATTTTTTCCCAGCATGCTAGCAAACAATCATCCAATGGGACCTACTTTGAAGCTCTATAGAATAGTTCAAGTTTTTAAAATGTGATTTTGTTTGTGTTGTAAGTACTTGCCACATTGTTCCTGAATGATAAAAAATTACCACCTGGGCTTATACCGAGTGTTATGCTAGATCCTGTATTTTCTTTAAAAAATTGGGGGGGGGCTTATACCTGAAGGGTTGGGCTTTATACCCGAAGTGGTTACGGTAATAATGCAGGCATTTATATAGCACTCTAAAGATAAACCAAGATCACAGCGCTTAAACAATTATTTGATTAAACATTAGGACAGAGACAAAGCAACTTTACAAACGGCAGCAGCTTAATCAGCGCCCTGTTGCTAAATCCAAACAATGACGAAAAACACCACACATGGGTACGGTTGAAGCTTTCATGGTTCATTTGCCCATGGTATCAAAGAACCATTGAGGGAGAGGGGCAATCTGTTTTAGTCAAGAGCTCCTCTACAATAAATCCAGAATTTGAGTACATAGATAAATCCAGCAAGTAGCCCACTTAGATTTGACCTGGGACATTTGGGTCCAAAGGCAGCTCTCTAACGTATTAGACCATGCATGCCACTCTCTCTATACACACATCTACCTACACACACGATCTGATGGTAAATTTTACAACCTATCCCATCTGAAAGCAAAAAACAAAAAGCAGAGCAGGGCCGGACGCTAGGATTATTTTTTTTAAATGTGTGCATACATTTTTATCTTTGAGTGAAAAAGAATCCCTGTCTGAAGTTTACTGCTAATGTTACTTTTTTTGGACCTCTCATCTAGGAATAACACTGTCCGTCCAAAAAATATAGTAACGTTAGCAACACATTTTTTGCTAAAAACCCTATTTATCAACGCTTTTCAAAAATTTAAAAACGATTTATTATCTCTTTATAACATGTACTAAAAATCAACTAACTCAAGTTACTTCTGCGTAGAGAATAAAAATAGAGATTTGTTGTTTTGCCATATAAATATCGTTTCATATTTGATAGGCAGTACCAATATTTTGAGTATTGGATGCCGGCGCAGCCGGTGTCCACTACGATAAAATATTTGGTCTGCCACCAATATGAACACGATATTTAGATAGGCAAAACCAAATCCTATCTTTTTATTCTCATTCTTATTTAGTTTGGTTATTTTAACACCCGAAATAGTTTATTTTCAATCTAATTAGTTTTTAAAAACAAAACTATCCCCCGCTGTAAAAATTGAACCAACCCGTACTACCGGCTTGCACTGCGTAACCTTAATACACGCGCGCGGCGACTGCCTATCTATTCGTCTCATATAGATAGGCAACAACCAATATATTGCGTGTTTTGCTTACTAAACCCAAGGGGCCGCCGCCCCTGATAAGAATTTCTAATACCACACTATTCATGAAGGGACTATTTATTATCTCTTTATCACATTTACTAAAAATTGAACTACTCAAATTATACTTCTGCTTTCTATACACACTATTCATGGGGACTCATGGTCCTTTTACTGTGAAACATGCTGTCCTAATTTAATTTTTCGTCTTCAGTTTTCCATACATGTGCGGAACTTTTAAAATACTTGAATCTATCTAACAACAATCAACAATAAACACAAAACAGCAATATCTTGTATTATTATTAATATGTCATCTTCTGAGAGTGATAATCTTTTGTATAGTATGTAAGCAGTTCATGGTCAGGAGTATGTTAAAAGTGCCCGGATGCAATACAATATTCTTTTGAATATTGTATCGCATCCGTGCATTTTGGAACAACACCATGAAGCACTATCCTTCAGCCTGTTTTTGATCCGACCAAGGAATCAATCTATGGAAGGGACACCTTTTCCCCATACGCCGTGCCTCATAATGGGCGCGCCATTTTAAATAGGGGCTGTCTGTTTTCTTGCTCTTAATTTCATCGGAGAGGCTAGCTTATTTTCTTAAGTGCAGCATTTGAATGTTAGGTAATTAAAACACTTTTGAGCTATTGGATTTGATACGGTCTCATGACATCGATTAATGCGTGAATCTCTCTTTCTCTGAAAAGGCGGTTTTTTGCTAGCTGGCGAGAAGGCGGTGCTGGGAATTTGCCAGCACCGCCTTTTCTTGCTACATAGTGATCCGTAGCGCCGATGATGCCGCTGTGTCACGAGGCTGTCCGATATTGCGCGTCTATTGAATGGGAAAATAACATAACATCGTAATAATAAAAACGGTACTGTCCTGCAGATGCCCTGACAGACGCGCCATTTGGGAACTCAACACACTGTCACGCAAGGTTTGGTTTGAGTCAGCCTGAGCTGATCGGGGGGGGGGGGGGGGGCACGTGGCAACTCTATATGAACTGACGGGGATGTGGCGGATTTGACTTTCAAAGTAGGGGGCTTCGTGAGGAACTTAAGAAGGGGAAAAAGGGTGTCATTTGTTGTTAGGAGGATGCAAATGGGGGTCAATCATGAGCCGCTCACATTTTGTGAAAAAAAGGGGTCATTCAAGGGCACCCATCCGTTCCATCAGTGAACAAGAGGGGCTTTCGGAGAGCATGAAATAGAAATTAAGGGGGTCATCCGTTTGAATAAAATGTGAGGCATCAACTGAGAGTAAAAAAGGGGGTCTTTCAGGGACGTTAAAAAAAAGGGGGTCTTTCAGTGACATGATAAAAAAAAGGGGGTCTTTTTCAGTGTCAGGTTAAAAAAAAAAGGGGGTCTTTCCGTGAAAGGTTTAAAAAAAGGGGTCTTTCATTGACAGCAAGTTTAAAAAAAGGGGGGTCAATATTGCCGGCACATCCCGTCACCTATTTTTTGGGAGTGCCGCCCCCGGGAGGCGATATTTCACTAAATTGAATGTGGCTTTTTTTCGTACATGTCGTATGATACTGATACTCGCAAGAAAAATATTGTACTCGACGCTGCGCGTCTTCAATACTTTTTTTCGCTCGTGCAATATATTCTTGTATCATACTCAACGTCATTCATATTATATAAATCCCCACAAAGCTATAGCTCATATGATACTAGAGAAAAGGGCCAAATTCAGAAGAGATACTTTTTTAGCCTAGCCTAGTGTGCTAGACACAGTGACATCTTTTACTAGTACAGGGAACCTTTACGGTCGTTTTGTTTTGACATTGGTGTTCGGCACGACGTAAAGGCCAATAATGCCTTGAAAAGCCGTATCAATCAAGCACTGTATAATGGACTGTCGACGCAGTGCTGCGTCGGAAGTCATTAACACTAAAAAAAAACCCTAATGGCCGCAGTATTTATCATTGTACCCTACTTGTACGTTGTTATTTTCTCCTCCTGAATTTCTGTTTCTTCGATTAAAATGAATATTAAGTATGTATTTTGGAGATAATTCTTGTCGGATTTCGTGCTAACACGATTGACTTAGGTAATGATCGTCATACTAGAACTGATGTTGAAATTTCGTAAATGTGAAAGCAAAAGATTGATAATGACTCGTCGTCTGACATGCCCGACATTCAGTATGACTCCGTTGTACTAGACAGCTTCATTTGAGATTTTCAGTTTCATACCACTTTCCCTTTGACAAAAACGAAGTAAATTCAATTTCATTTTCAGCCAGGCTTGTCGTACTAATTAAACACACCATTTGTTACCAAATAACTGGTACTTAACAAAATCATGTAAAAAGTAAAAGAATGAACAGATACAGATCCTACTTCAAAACTTCACACGGTTTCAAAAGCCAGATTGTTATTGCGCCCAATCAAACACCCAACTATGGCAATTGCAATCTCGTTTTGATGCTTGAACTTATACAGAATTGGATAAAAAACCAGAATCAACGAAAAAGGGCGCAAGCCGCTCAACAATTTCATTTGGGGTGTTTTTCCAGAGTAGTTGAGATATTCCAAACGTCAAATGTTTTACAGTGATAGCAGTTTAGTTATGGTTGTGTGATAGTTAATAAGATCATAAATTACTTGTCTCGTTCAATGTAAATCTAGTGGGTGTGGTCATTGTTGTCGTTGACGTTGTGTGATGCGTTCATAGTTGCAAAATTTGGAACCTTTTTTCGGAGTTTTCCACTTTTTATGCATTCCAAGTGAATGCATGACATTCTTCCAAACTACATGGAAAGAGGTCCAATGCGGAATACCTTTTTTAAAAATTCGGGGAATGAATTTTTTTATTGTGTCAACCCACCCTATGAATTTAGCAGCCTCGACGCCGACGAGAATAAAACCTGCAAGCCTTGTTCGAAATATTCTAACTGTAAACTGTAAATTTGTAAATCTGAAATAAATGCCACTAAACATTTACTAATGATTTCACCATAAAATGTCTAAATGGTACCAAAGGCGGAAAGTTTAAAAAAAACCAAAACATACCGTTTAATCCTTGCTCAAGGATGGCCCGATTTGGAAGATTTTAGTAATTCCTGGCCACAGGCTACGAATTCGGCAAACGTTAACCGGAATAAACCGCCTGTTAAAGGTGGCCGAATTTTAATAGAAGTGATGGCAGAATATAAATTCATCCCCCCCCACCGATTTTTAAGGCATATGCCAAAGCAAATAATGGGAACCGAACCTACCACAAAATGGCACCCAAGGGGGAAAAATAATTTCTATTAATGTGGTTAATGTTAACTAGTTAACTTTTCCATAGGCACCCTTACTTTCAAATTAAGGTTAACAAATAAACGTTTTTGGTTTATTATTTCCACGATCCGATATTAGTTTGAAAATACCATTGGAGTATACTCGGCCATGTGTAACATTTGTTAAAGTAGAACAACGTAATTTGCGATTTGGTCTACTATGGCGTGTACGACTACAATAGCACAAGGTTTTTACCATGGTAAAATCATAATGTAATAATTACCATCTGTAAATAAAACCACAACATAAACAATACTGCTAATGTGACATGTCAAGGACGGAATACATGACGCAAATGAATGCGTAACATGCACTCCTCACCTTGTGTAACTTAACCAATTTATTCATAGTAGCCCCGGTGAAAAATGCAAATATTGTGGTATCTGCTCTAAGATGCACAATAGATCATAACATTAGACCCGCATCAAAAGATAATAACTTTAGCAGGGTCTCCATCCAAATTCCTGGCACGAGTAAACAACTTCCGTCAAATAATAGTAACGTTGGCGTTAATACGACGATCAACAATGGATAGCGCCATGCAGCGCTGCACTAGTTATTTTTATTTGTGTAGAATTTTTGCAACGCTCTTGTTTGATATATTGATAAGTGCAAAACGTAGGGGAAAAAATTTTCACAATCTGAAAATTCATAGCAAATGGCAGACATGTGTTGTAGCAAAAAACTGCATGCTAAACAAGCTACGCGGAAGAGCCCTGGGACATGCATACCCACTGTGACGAGACATCGTGCACGGCCATAACTTTACAGTATGTGTTATCCAGCATGGTCATCTATCGTGAATACAAAAACAAACACAATTACAGTGAATTCTACACACACGCTCAGGTTTCGTAGCCTATAGACAGCACCATTCTGTGCTATTGTTACTTGTAATTATTATTGCGGATGATTTAGGTACAGATTATAAAAAAAGTAAACATAGCTTCTACATTGCAGCACTGCCGTTACTGACTGACCACCCATCCATAATGGAAATTGATAATGTTGATCGATCTCGTGACGGCTGTTTTTTCCCGTGAGATTTGAAATGCTATTGTTATTGGCAAATTTGACGGAGGTACAATAGCCAAACAAATTGTTAGTTCTTTTAAAAATATGATGTTTCATATTTTTTTGTTTTAAGTTATCCAAATTTATTGTCCTTTACAGAAAACTAAAGGCAACTGATAAACTTATTGAAGTTATTCTCAAGTGGCTAATAAATATCGCTATTGTTATCATGGCGGACATCACGGATGACAGTAACATTAGCACTGTCTGTTTGTCGCCTTCCAGAAAACCAATGGTATGACTTTTGCCCCCAAAAATTAGGTAAATCATAGACCAATATGTTTTAAAATGATATGTAATTCCTTAAAAATGTGCTTGAGACAACATTTTTAGAAACATCATTTTGAATGGTAGATTTTTTCGTCAAAATTGACGGAAATATTAAACTAAATGTTATGAAAATTGTCAAGTTTTTTGAAGAACCGCATTCAAATTAATCTTCAATATATGTATACAGGTGAAACAATTAAACACGTAAATTAGGGAATTCGTACTTAGTAAAAATATTTGACATTAGAAAATTGCTATGTTTTGGTACCCATTATTGTGCTTTCTGTCATAAGGGTTTTCAACTGATAGATTGGCCTTTCAAGAATCAAGGGCCTGGCTTCACTCCAAAACCCCATCTGGATGTCTGTAAAGTTTCATACCGACTTCAATCCGTTCTGATGCGGCGAGCTAAAATCATGATTTTGTACTAAGCCACTGCACATATTGTGTAAAATTTAGGTCGACTCAAAATGGTGCACATTTTCTCCTTTCTCCTCATAACTTCCAACCAATCCCTTTAAATACCCATAAGATTTCATGGGGTAATAAGAAAAAGCAAATGAGATAAACAAACGTATTGGATAGCCTGGTCCGTTTTGGTGGACCGCCTAGTTCGGCTAAGCTTAACTCCACATTATGTTTTACTGTTGTCATTAACGAGGTGAATTTATGCAAAAACACATGGAATACCTTTCCCCTGTGTTACCAGCATGAGCAGGCGATTTCAAAGAGCCAACTTTTGCAGACTGCGCGAACAAAATATCAAAAGCAATTCAGAATCAAAGGGTTTTGATATGTTCTTATAATAATTACCTTTTGACTAGTTAATCCTCAAAAATTTGTCTAAACACAGTAAGAAATCCATCGTTTTCCGAGAAAACAACCTTTCTCATGCAGAAGTGATTGTAGTTATGCAATTTCTTCACAATTTTTAATTTCTCTCTTTAAGTTTTTCACTATGTCTCACATTATATAGGATCTTAAGTTGTGTTTGATAGTTGAAAACAGGGATATAGCGTACATTAGAGGGAGTTGAGATCGACCAAAGTTGAGGTAGTAACCGTGGAAAGGTTCTTCCATGTGTTTTTGGCATAACTTCACATCCGTTAATGACAACATGTTAAAGACATAATGTGGAGTTATGCCTTATCATAACTAGTGGTACCGCCAGCTGAGCTGGCCCAGGACCAATAGGTTAATCCGTTGTGCGTTGTGCTATGTGTACATGTGTGGTGTGTGTCACTAAAATAGTTTAAGTTTTTTAAAATTGACCTCAATGAATGTTGAATTTCAATTGGAACCAAACTTGTCATAGGGGCACCAATGCGATCCCTCATGTTTGATGATTCAAAGGTCCATGTGCCAAGGTCAAGGTCATGTGGGTCCAAGTTGAAAATATGGCTAAAAGTAAAATTGCCTCAATTGAAAAGTTGAAGCACAAACTTGAGTCATAGGTGCAATGTGGGATCCCTCAATTGTTAATGAGGTCAAAGAGTCCATGCCAAGGTCAAAGGTCATGTGAAGTCAAGTTGTAAGGTAGGCTGGGCAGAACCATTCTTGAATATAGCAAGCGTGAGGTGTGAAATCGGAGAGAGAACCGCAAAATTCTAGGTTCTTTAATGTGATGCAAAATAAATTGTGTAAGATTAAAATCTAAGATGAAGACAAAAAATTGTTTCGAATGTACCATTTTACTCTATAGCGAACGGGCTTGTAGATCAAGATCATCAATACTATAATTTGGCTAATGTGTATGTATGGTGGTGCGGTACACGTGTATGTCAAAAAAGTGTGTCAGTTTCGATCCATATTGCATCAAATTCACGTGAAAGGTGCCTGAGGATACCGGACGGGTTTTTAACCTATATTTGGACAAAATTCCATCAGAAATGGCTGAAACTTTGAATTAGAAAAAATCAATTGAAAATGTGCTCGGTTGCTATGTTAAATTACCATATGTTTGTAAACGTTACTAAAGCGGCGCGCGTATGGTGGTGCGTTGCGATGGGGGTTATGTGTGGCAACGGGTGATTACGCATAAGACAGTATATGCGGTATGCAAATAAACAGGCCTCCTTATACCCTAACGCGGCCGAGATGCAATGCCGTGCAACGAAAACGTGCGTACCGGTCGGAAAATGTTTCTCGGTGCATCTCGGCGTCAACAATATTTTTTGCGCGGCAAATGACTCTTACATGAACTCTTTGCTTCTGCGCCGTCTTCCGGGGAAAATGACGCGATGTTCCTCGTGCATCTGGGCCGTCTTACGGAAAATGACGCGATGTTCTCGTTGCATATGGGCCGTCTCCCGCGAAAATGACCCGAATGTTCCTAGTTGCACCTGGGAGTATTCCCGGGAAATGATGCGATGCTTTTCACTGAATTCGGCCGGTTTGCCCGCAGAAGGCGCAGTGCTTTTCATCAGGAGGTGGACACTGTGTAACAAATGACCATTGACAATTTCGATGGTGATAGCCCCACAAACCATTTTCGATTTAGCTACTTTTAAATTATGCATAAAAAGCATTCATGACGTAAACCGGCGCATGACGTAGCGTAATGCGCCACGCACGACTTGACGTAGCGTTAATGACGCCACTACGATGGAGAAAACTATATGCTACAATTTCATGCACATCAGTGTGAAGTACGCATCCATTATTTATATTATTTATTTATTTATTTTATCCGTTCTCATTGCATTCGCACGCGATGATCATTGTTGATCGGGCCGTCTCCGGGAGGGAAATGACGCGATGTTCCTTGGTGTTGCATCTGGGCGTCTTCCGGCCAGGGAAAATTACGCGATGTTTTTCGTTGCATCTGGGCCGTTATTGACTTTACGCTAACTTATTCCTGTGCCGGGGAAAATAGGAAGAGATTGCAATGAAACGCAACAAAAAAATTGGCTCTCGTTGCATCTGGGCCGTTTTTAAAAATAAAAAATAGATTGCCCTTCGTTGCATTTGGGCCGTCGGTGGGCAAAACGACCCGAGTTCGGGTTAGGGTGAATGCAACGGTGTGGGGATATAAAAGAAATGTAAGAACACATCAGGTTATTTCGTTTGATTGTTATATCTATGGATACTACGGGTTAACCCACAGAGTTTGAGAAGACAATAAATATACAGAAAATTATGAGATGAAAACTATGATGTTTTAATATTAGAAAATAGGAACTACAAATTCCTAAGCTATAGATGAGGTGTGACATCAATGTTTAGCACCTGACGTTTCTGTAAACAGTATGCCTTTTAACAGTCCCCTATATGTGAAGTCCAAAACAATATGTTGTATCAGCTATGACAATTTTGTGTAGGCCTTCCCCCAATTTTGACCACTGACAACATGTCACCTCCAATTTTATATAACACCGGTTGCTTTCGCTAAACACTCTTCTGTTTTAAAAAACCCTTTTTTTTAAGCACTTGACGTAATAGCCATTTTAAAGACAAGCTAAAGCTTTCTATTTAAAGCGACATAAGGCATAAAAAAAATATTCAAAGGAGACCATCAAGGATGCTGTGGCTTAAATTTACTAAAAAATTTTGAAAACAATTGGATGTTACATTCTGTAAAAAACAGTAAAAACAGGAAGAGTTCCAGAGGGGGAAGGTGGCAGTTCGGTGGCAATTTCTGGAACAGAAAAACCAAAGGTGTTGCATCCTGACAGAATTTACAGTGATCTAGCATGTTTTGTGAAACAATTCAAAAGCATTCAGACCAGGGATCAGGCCATTGTACTTGTACTTAAGGCTTGTAAGATATGATTCTGGCAAGTGAAAGATGGATTAGCGGGATAGCACAATATGCCAATAGGCAATGGTCTGTGAGCTGATGACAGCATGCTTTTCAGTTTGGTAAAATGCTGGCAGTAATTGTCAGCATCCTTTTTCAGACATTGCCACGAACTGCCACTCCCCCTCTGGAACTTTTCCTGTTTTTACTGTTTTTACAGAATGTAAACATCAAATTGTTTTCAACTTGTGAAAGTGATTTCAGTTAAGGGTCCTTCTCATTATGTCTGAATATTTTTATGCATTATGTCGCTTTAAGCCCTGGCAATACAAAAGCACAGGACGTAGTCACCGGTCAGAATCTAAGTACAAGTTCTTGGAAATTTCATTAAATTGCACTCATAAAAATGTGTTGATGAAGTTGTAGTTGACAATATCCTGTTGTGATAACACTCTAAGGAATACTTTCAAGGTTGAATCAGGTAATATTTATGAAGCGTGAAAATTAAATGGGAGAATGTGAGACAAAAATTTGTCATATCAGTTACCACACTATTTTGGCAGGACTCCTCCATTGATTAAGTTAATGGCATTATGATAATGGTACATAAGGAGGAGTCATGCTCGCAGGACTATGTTAGCAACTGGTCTATGACATGTAAGAGGTCTGCGAAGAATTATGCCCAATACCAATAAACAGCAGGAAATAGTCTTATCACGCCTGATTGAGAGCAAAGTGTTAAAAGCACAGCCACGTGCAGGTGCTCACGCATTACATACTGCGGGCATGCTTTGTTGTTGCCCGGACGTTGACGCACAGGTCAACTCATATATAGATATGCTACAAACTACAGAATAAAAAATACGATTATGGGATGTTGTGAGGGGGAAGGGAGTCATAATAAAACTACAGGATAGCGAGAACTTTATATGGGGTTGAGGCGTTATGAGAAAATATGTGGGAAAAAATACTGGGAACTACGGGTTACCCCACGGGGAGTACTTTTGAGAAACAAAGTACACGACACGTTGTAACAGAGATGAAATATTAAGTTTTATGATTTAAAAAATCCGAGAAAATATTAAAAATATACGGAAGTTTTATACGGGATTAAATATTTGCATTGACGTGTTTCGTTAGAAATTCGTAACTATACGTGAGCTATAGGATATGATAGGTAACGGGGAATTGAGTTATTACAAGTGTTCAAAAATACAAAATGTGCGACTCGGGGGAGTCCTAAGTTCAGGGTGATGGGTTTGGGGCGGTGGGTCTTGCCATAGTGTGTTACTTCTTCAGTGATCTCCTTCACGTTCAAATCAACTTGCGGGAGCCCATGTGAAGCGCGGCCTTCCCGCTCGTTGTTAACAAACAAAGCAAGCTTAATTGATGAATATGCATCACTGAATTTTCTTTTTTAAGGGGTGACAAAGACAGAAGTGGTGCTATCTCAGTAGATGAAAACGCAAGCCTTGTCAAATGGTAAGTTCCCTCATCTCCATTCACCTTGTTAATTTCCGTTTACCTTAGCTGATTCCAGAGATGTTCAGGTATTTCAGAAGCGAGTGAGATTGTGACCCCAGCTTCAAAAGTATTGTATCAAAAAGTTCATTTTAGATTTTAAGGTATAATTTTAAAATTGGTTAGTGTTTCAAAAGGTGGAGTGGAAAAATACCATGTTGGGGCATGGGGGAATATCAAGCAAACTTAAAAGGCTGACTCAGAGAGTTTGGAAATATAATTATTTTGGGAGAAATTAAAATAGTCATTCGACACTTAAAGATAGTCACTAAAATTTTCAATTCCAAAGTAAGAGATGAATGGATTCCCATTTTCATGCAGTAAACATTTATGTCCAGTATAATAGGCTATAGGATACCGTGATAACAAAAATTCCGGATTCGGAATTTTATAACAAAGTTGTGTTTTATATTTGAAGGACGTCGATTTGAGCCTAATTATTCCACACAATGATTACTATATGGACAAGCATTGTGTACATGCAAAAAAACATTGCTTTGTTTGAAAATTCAATGTGCCATCATCGGGAAATCTCTGAGGTCAGCCTTTAAAGATAGGCTTGGCCCACATAGGAAATAATAGTGTGCCCTCAAGATTTTTCAAAATTGCTCCATTTGGTCAGGTCAGGTTTTCTTTTAGGGCCTGCTATGGTATCATGGTAACCAGTTCTATACTGTCACAAGGCCGAGTTGTTGTCGGCGGCTAAACCCATCACCCCATTGGATTTTCTAAGGACGGAAATCTGATGAGAGGGTAGCAGCTGGTTACCTGATAGATAGAATGAAAAAGAAGAATTACCTACAAGGGGGTCAGCTCTGGAGAGCTTGGCGGCATTCCAGCACATGCTTGCCTGTATGGTTTGGCATAGCTGACCAAGGGCAGGCCCCCGCAAAACGGGATTGGCGTCAGGAAGGGCATTCCGGTCAATTATATTTTTTGCCCGCCAATCAAATTCATCACACAGCAGTATTGCTGAGTGAGGTGTATCCGGCCACCCCGTTGACGGGGACAAAACCGGATTTAAAAAACTTTGGTTTTTAATAAAACTAAACTAACAACAACTACCAGAACTTGGGTCATAGATGGCCCTTGGAAACCTTCATATGAGGCTGTGGTTATGTGTGGCAAAGGGTGATTACGTATAAGACAGTATATGCGTATGCAAATAACAGGCTCCTTATGTCACACGGTCGTGGGGATAAAGAAATGGTCATGAAGAACACAGCATTTTATTTCGCTTTTATTGTCATATGTAGGGATCTATGGGTTAACGCACCTTTAAATACTTTCCACAAGTTTGAAAACAATTTGGAGATGTTTACCTCTGTAAAAACAGTAAAAAAAACGGAAGAGTGTCAGAGGGGAAGGTGCAGTTCGTGGCAATTTCTGGAACAGAAACCCAGGTGTTGACATCCCTGACAGAATTTACAGTGTATCTAGCATGTTTTGTGACACAATTCAAAAGTCATCAGTCCGAGATTCAGGCATTGTACTTAAGCTTGTATTAAGATATTGAATCTGGCAATGAAAGATGGATTAGGCCGGGTAGCACATAGCAATAGAATTGTCTGTGCAGCTGATGACACATGCTTTTCAAGTTGGTGTAAATGCTGGCAGTATGTCACGTCAGCATCCTGTTTCCAGAAATTGCACGACGGCCACCTCCCCCTCTGGAACTTTTCCTGTTTTTACTGTTTTTATACAGAATGTAAACACTCAATTGTTTTCAAACTGTGGAAGTGATTTCAGTAAGGGTCCTTCTCATTATGTCTGAATATTTTAATGCCATTATGTCGCTTTAATCACTCGGCCATACAAATCAGGACATTTTTTTAGTCAACGGTGCGATCTTAAGTACAAGTTCTTGAATTTCATTAAATTTCACTTCAATCAAATGTTGTGAAGTTATTTACAACTATCCTGTTTTTGATAACACTCTAAGGAATACTTTCAAGGTGGAATCAGGTAATATTTATTCACATGAAGCGTGAAGAATTAATGGAGAATGTGAGACAACAATTTTGTCATAATCAGTTACCACTATTTTGGCATGACTCCTCCATTGATTAAGTTAATGGCATTATGATAACTGTTAAGTCATAAGGAGGAGTCATGCTCATCAGGACTATGTTAGCACCTGTCTACTGACATGTAAGCGGTGCGAAGAATTATGCCCATACAGTTAACAGCATTCAATAGTCTTATCACACCTGATTGAGCGCAAATTGTAAAAGCACACCACCGGCTCTCACGCATACTGCCGGGCAGTGCTTTGTTTGTTGCCCGACTTGGACGTAACTGTCAACTCATCTATAGGAAATAATGCCCAAACTACGGGCATAAAAAATACGATTATGGGATGTTGTGAGGGGGAAGGTGGAGTCAAAACTACAGGATGCGAGAACTTTATATGGGGTTTAGAAAATATGTGGAAATACGGGGACTACGGGGTGCCCCCACTGGGAGTACATTTGAGCAAAAAAGTAAACGGAAACGTATACGGGATGAAATATTGAAAGTTTTTATTTAGAAAAATACGAGAAAATATGAAATATACGGGAAGTTATTCGGGATTAAATATTCATTACGTTTCCTTTAGAACTTGGTAACTATACGTGAGCTAGAGGATATGATCGGACGGGAATTTGAGTTCTTAAAAGGTTTAAAAATACAAATGTGGGCACTCGGGAGTCCTTAAGTGGGTGATGGGTTTGGTTGCGGTGGTGCTTGCCATAGGGTGTTATTCTTCCTGATCTCTACGTTCACAGTCAATTAGCGGGAGCCTGCGCGAAGTGCTGGCCTCCCGCTAGTTGTTAACAACAAAGCAAAGCTAAATGATGAATATGCATCATTGATTTTCTTTTTTAAGGTTGACAAAGACAGAAAGTGGTGCTATCGTCCGTAGATGAACTACAGCAGCCTTGTCCAATGGTAAAGTTCCCTCATCTCCTTTATTCACCTTGTTAATTTTCAGTTTTATTTTAAGCTTATTCCAGAGATGTTCATGAAGTATTGTTCAGAAAGCTGATTTGAGATGTGACCCAGTTCAAAAGTATTTGTATCAAAAATAGTCATTTTCAGATTTTAATGTATATTTTTAAAATTGTAGTCAAAAGGTGGAGTGGAAAAATACCATGTTGGGGGCATGGGGGAATTCAAGCAACGTAATTCTGACTCAGATAATTTTGAAACACTTATTTTGAGTAGACCTTAAAATAGTCATTTAGAACTAAAGATAGTCACCAACTAAAATTTTCAATTCCCAAAGTGCGAGCTTACTCAGGATTTTCCATTTTCATGGCAGTAAACATTTATGTCCAGTATAATAGTGCTAAAGATACCGTGTATACCAAAAATTCCGGATTCGGATTTTTATACAAAGTTGTGTTTTTCCTATGAAGGAACTTTCGATTGAGCATAGTTTATTTCACACATGAATTAATATTATGGACAAGCATTGTGTACATGTCAAAAACATGATTTGTTGAAAATTCAATGTGCCATCATCGGGAATCTCTGGAGTTCAGCCTTTTAAAGAGACGCTGGCATATGAAAAATAGTGTGTCCTCAAGATTTTTCAAAATTGCTACATTTTGTCAGGTCAGGTTTCCTTTTAGGGGCCTGCTACTGGTATCCTGAACCCAGTAATATCTGTCCCAGGCCGGGAGTTGTCGGTGCTAAACCATCACCCTCATCGATTTTCTAAGGAAATCTGAATAGGAGGGTAGCTGCTCGTTCCCTGATAGAATGAAAAAGAAGTCTACCTACAGGGCGTCAGCTCTGATAGCTTGGCGGCCATTCCACCCATGCTGGCCTTTATGGTGGGCATAGCTGCCCAAGCTAGGCCCACCGCCAAAAACTGTGGATTGTGCTTCAGGAAGGGCATCCCATCCTGTCAATTATATTTTGCTCTAAAAAAAAAACCAATAAATCCTGCACACAGCCAGTATTGCTGAGTGTGAGGGGTATCCGGCCACCCCCGTTGACTGGGACAACACGCGGAGTTTACTTGTTTTAGAACTAACTAACTAACTAACTAACTACAGAACTTGGGTCATAGATGGCCCTTGGGAACCTTCATATGATGCTGTGGTCAAATGTCACATACCAATGTCAAAGGTCATACTAAGTCAAGTTACAATGTGGGCTGAAACCATCAAATTGGCTTCAATCGGGAAGTAAAGTCCAATTGTACAGAACTTGGGTCATGGCCCTTGGGACCCTTCATATATGATGCTGTTGTCAAGACTTGATAAATGCTAACTGGTTGCGAATATTTAAATCTAAATGACCATTATTGGAAATTACACTGTTTTGCACAGGATTAATCTACTAACCCCGATGGATTTTGAAGTCAACTTATTATCATGATATTACTAAGGTTTAAGAGGTGATTTTGTAATGTCACTGCGGCCGAGGCTGTTGTAGAAAATGCATACATGTAAGAATTCCATAAATACCTTTTTGAAATCCCAATTGCCCAAATCGAGCAGGTTGCATCCTGCCCCCCCCCCCCCATCTCCTGATAAAAAATAACAGTATTAACCCCCTGAGGTCTACCGGCCGATTTGATTGGTTATACATTGGCTAGATACACTAAATAACCCAATCAGAAACATGGTAAGAAAACCTTAAATGTTTGTACAGGAATATGGCAGGTCTATTTTGATTGGTTACTTAACGGTTATATCCTGATATATCATGTAATGAGCCAATCAGAGATACTGTAAGAAAGGTGGTAGACCCCAGGGGGTTAAAGCCCTGTGTGGGGACCTAGCTATCACGTGCCAGTTGGGTAATAACCTCTCGGAACCCTAACATGTGTACTGTTTATGCTTTGGCCTGGAAATAGAAGGCAAATATCCAACTGGCATGCATAGGCAGCGTTGCCTGTACACGTCACTCAGGCATTCATTGATTTGATTCACTTGCTTAGACCAAATATTATTAGACCATGTGATGATTAGACAAATTGGGATTGAGTATAATTAGACCAAAAATAATCTACACCCAAATATGGTTTTTGGTCATGGTCATTTGGTTGGAATATTTATTTTTTAATTGTCTACATTTTGAAGACAAAAACACACCCAAACTGGGCTTTCAGGATACATTTCTTCACAATGTTCACATAAAATTTATGGCACAACAAATTTGGGTACTTTCTTGGTCATTTAGGTGAGGCCACATTTTTATTACTTTTCAAACTTAATTTCTGAATGAGATTCATTGTTCATGCACACAGGAACATGGACGCCTTTCAACCTAGAGACTGTACGCCTCATGATTGGCATGTTTGATCGTGACAACAGTGGTACAATCAACTTCCAGGAATTTGGATCTTTGTGGAACTACATCACACAGTGGCAAACGACGTTCCGCAGCTACGACCGTGATAATTCAGGCTCCATCGACAAGAATGAGCTCAAAACAGCCTTGACAAGTTTTGGTGAGTTGTTGAGCAAATTTGGTAAGAATGTCCTTTCTCAATATTGGTCTGGTGGTTTCTCATTCAGTGAATCTGTAGCTTGATGGTCAGCTTATGGCAAACACACTTCAAAATTTGTTACTTGAATGTGCGCTGATGCAACGCAGCTAAGAAGGTAGCGTCTGCATATTTTAAGCTTTTGGTGCATTGGCAAAAAGTCAGTGCATGCATGCATGCTCAGTTTCAAGGTGTGTTTTCTGATTGTCTTTAAGACCCCAGATTTACCCCAAAGTTGTGTTGATTTTTATTCCGTACAAAAGATCATATTTTGTTCATGCTGTTCTGAAATTCCAGCAATCTAAAGGGTTTAATGCACCTATCATCAGAATGGCAGGTTTGTTCTCCACGAACTTTAATATTGTGAGTGTATGCACAATAATGCAAGTGCTAGGCGCTTTTAAAGTAGAGCTAAAATCGGAATAAGCACCTGTAACAACGTGGCGTGTGTCTGTGATGCATAACAAATGTCTGCCATAAACAATCTGTGAACAGTTACAACTTATTACAACAGAAAGTTTACTTGCATTAATTAATTATTGGACTAGTGTGTGTAAAAACAGAATGGCCTGAAAGATCATTGTGGGTATTTTTACTTATATCCCGACAGGGCCTACCTCCACTATCTTAACGAAGTTCCTTCTCTTTGTATTTCAGGAGACAGCCAGTCCCAAGTGGTCAAATCTATTTTTTGTCAACCCTAAAAACATGTATTTTTGTTTTCAGCTACCACTATAACCCTGTTGATCCCATCAGATTGATTTCTTTTATTTTATTGAGATATTTAGTAGTGCTTTCTAAACAAGTAAAAACAAATTTTTTTGTAAAGCCTTTTAAAGGGACTTTGAACCCTGCCAAAACGAGTGGCAGGATGTGACATTTTCCATTCACATTTGTACAAAGTTTTCTGCCCTCTGTAGAAAAGACAAAAGTTGATGTCATGGGTGATTAGTTATGCCAATACATCTTAAACGCTCTGCAAATCATTTATGCCAAAGTTGATTCTCCTGGTTTGAAAACTAGGATTTTGGAGCGATTTGAACATCTGTTCACAATTTTCCGTTCACAAATTGTCACGTCCTGCCATTTTTTGGATTTGTCTAAACTTAAAAAAAAAAAAAAAAAAAAAAACCCTAAAAACATGTATTTTTGTTTTCAGCTACCACTATAACCCTGTTGATCCCATCAGATTGATTTCTTTTATTTTATTGAGATATTTAGTAGTGCTTTCTAAACAAGTAAAAACAAATTTTTTTGTAAAGCCTTTTAAAGGGACTTTGAATCCTGCCAAAACGAGTGGCAGGATGTGACATTTCCATTCACATTTGTACAAAGTTTTCTGCCCTCTGTAGAAAAGACAAAAGTTGATGTCATGGGTGATTAGTTATGCCAATACATCTTAAACGCTCTGCAAATCATTTATGCCAAAGTTGATTCTCCTGGTTTGAAAACTAGGATTTTGGAGCGATTTGAACATCTGTTCACAATTTTCCGTTCACAAATTGTCACGTCCTGCCATTTTTTGGATTTGTCTAAACTTAGTTTGGGATTTACTGCTTTCTGGTGTTGTTCAGTATTAACAACATCTTCAGTCAAGCTATCAAAAGGTACAAACCATTTGAGGTAATATGGTAAAATAGCTTTGCATCACCAAATCTGATTTTTCCGTTCACACTTGTCATGTCCAACCACTTTGTCACGTCCTGCCATTGTTGCTCCCATATTTCTAAAATTAATAGAGCTACTGCTTTGAATATATAGCATGTTTATAGTTGATGCATGGGAAAGAGAATGGAAAATTTATTTTCAAGTATGTTTGGTTAGAGTAAAAATGCAATTTTGAACTTCCGCAATTTCCGTTCACAGTCACATCCTGCCAAGTATCAAACAAATACCGA
>JAMKCH010059604.1:0-12513 GCA_023653785.1 Ophioderma brevispina | reverse complement strand
AATATAAGGCCAACAGTTTCATAACGATGAAAAGGTATGTCCTTTCATCCGTTATCAAAATTGATACTACTTCTGGGTAATTTATGGTCGGTCCAAACGATCAAAACAAACACTTTACAGCAGCTTTTGTTATTCAACATCATGAACATAGGCCTATAGCTCAGAGTACGATTGCCCTTGTCCCTGAAATGGTCAGCGTGCAACAAGTAAATTCCTATATACACCATTCCGTTGCAAGAAAGCCCTCAGAAGACATTTAAAGCACATAAAACCACAATTTTTTCCAAGGCTTCACCTCTGGACCCTCCTAGGTGGCCCCTAAGGTGGGCCCCTGGACCCACCCATTTTCCGTCAGTTCAGATGTGACAATTCCCCACTCCCCCACCCCCCTCCCCTATCAAAATCCTGGCTATGCTACTGATCACTATAGGGCAAAAAAAGCCAAGCACCATACTCAACATTTCTTTATTAAGACGCTGTGTCTGTCACAACATAATACAGCCCTCCATTAGCTTAGACGACAGAGCCATTACACCGATATCGTATCCCTTTCCAACTGTGCCAAACCAAATGACAATTAATTTGACTTGTAGACATTTTACTGACAGAGATATTGGCCTACTATCATGATAGTAAAGATTTCCCAAATCACCATTTTGGTGATTAATTTGGGAAACAGCCATCAGAAGTGACTGTTGTAGCTTGTAATTTTAAATAAAAATTTGCCATTTTTAAGTCGGTCAGATTATAAGGGTTTGCATGGGGGGGGGGGGGGGAGTAGGGTAATCCCGAACGAGGGGTAACCCCGAACGCAGCGATTCGCTATATTGCGACAGGAGGGAGACCATGTTACCACCCTATAGTGTTAGCTGCCTTTGGACTTAATTCAAATGTAAACTGACCAATATGGAAATCCGCACATTCTCGCGAGAATTACAAAACACTTTTTAGTGAAATTGAATATTCAGAACATTATTTCTGGATGCACATAGCTATCTACAAGAAGAGAGAGAAAGGTTTAAATGTTTTAATAGACTAGGTTCCTTCCAATTAAAAACACACGTCAACATGGGGCCCCGTCCAGAATCGAATTTTGAAAATAATGGATTTACAAACTTCACCTGGTTTGGGGTAATCCCGAACGACCCGTTTCCATGGCAACCAATATAGGCGTGTCCATTTAATCTACATATTTGAAACTGTCATCGAGCTTTCATATACATTGTTATCATAGCTTTATGTTGCAAAAAAGAAAATTGCTATGTTTGTCCCAAAAGGTGCTGCCATTGAAAAACCACGTTCGAGATTAGCCGTGAGGTGTCGGGTAATCCCGAACGACGCCATTTTTTTGTTTTTGATCATAACTCTTTTTCCACCAGGTTTGAGTTAAGAAAAACATGTGTATAGAGGTTTGATGAAACCTTTTTATGATTGATATGGTTATCTTACAGCTTTACCAAACCTTGTTTTACGATGGACTTATTGGCTTCAATCGAATGGTGTCGCCATACCCGACTTACCCCTACATGTTATAGCGGGTTTAATGTAGATGTCTTTCAAAAACTGCAATATCACAAGAACCATACACAGACACAATGGATATTCCAAATTTAGAATTTGTGGCAATTTTATGAAAAAAAAAGCATAGTCAACTGCACTTGACTCGGACACTCTGTGGGCTTGAAGTACATTTGGACCCCTGGTTCCATCACTTGCCAAACTTGTGAATATCCTTGCTCACTTGAACAACTCCCCGTTGCACATTTTAGAGTAAAACACCCCTTTTTTCACAAAATTACAATTTTGGGGGTTTTAAATACACCTTTTTACAAAGCACTTTTTCTCATAATGGATGCACAGATAATCGAATGCATTAGAAACTAGAATTTCGCGGTTCTCGGCTTTCGCGCTCGCTATATTCAAGAATTATCTGTTGGCCGCCCCATTACCCTTTGACCCTGGCACATTACCTTTGACCTATCACACTATGAGGATCGAAGGTGCACCCTATACACAATTTTGGGGTCTCAATTGAACTTCAGTTTTCAATTTAGTAAGGTCAATTTTACATTTTAGCCATTTTCAACTTGACTCACATGAACGTATTACGCTTTCAACATGAACTTTTTGACCTCATCACCCATATGAGGGAACTCGTCATTATGCACCTATGACAAAGTTTGGTTCCAATTGAAGTTCAACTTTTCAATTGAAGGTCAATTTTTAAAAAAAAATGTTCAGTGATACCCATACAATCACACACATCCACACACCTCCACACGCACAACGGATTCTAATGGTCCTGCCCACAAAAAAGCAGTGATCATACATGAGGGTTAAACACTAACTTTCAGATCCACTTGGCTTTTGTCCACTATAACGCGACAAATTTCTTTCACATTACTATGCAATGGAGGCAAAACTGCTATAATGCATGTATCCAGGGCCGTGACGCAGGATTTTTTTAGAGTGTGAACCATCCGCGACTTCAAAAAAGTGACTTTTTTTGAAAAAAGGGACTATTTTTGTAAAAGTGGACCTAATCCCCTTGAAATGAGCCTTTTGACTTTTTGAACATTTGAATCACCAAAAAAGTGTCTGTTAAATTTTCTTCTCAATTTTGGGACCTTGTTATCCAAAAATTCAGCAAATAAAGGCTCCACATAACAGGTACGAGTTCACACCTTTCTGCTAGGCATTGTTAAAATTAGTGACAGCGGGCCATATATCCCTTAAGTTGGACGCATCCAGAAAGCTTCGGATTTGCCAAAACTGGTTGCAAATTTCAGCTAGATTCATTGTTAGGGTTCTCTTGAAGAGCTAGAAATCGAATTGTTAATCATCTTATTCAGATTTTCAGGTGCGGAGTACATATCTTTCTGCAGGGAAAATTGGCTGGGACATCTATGCAAATAGTCTATGCTGGGTGGTGAATTTTGGTTTGTGCTGATTTCTCAATCAGGAAGCTGGTCCACCCTTGCAGTCCAGGCATTGGCAGGCTGATGGTATGATGATCTTCTGAGAAAACCTACCATTTCAGGTCCCAGTCACATGATAGCGAGTAATGAGTTTCTTAATGGTCGTTTTGTACTATAGTACAGACGGTGTGAACCATACTTGTGAACAGTGTAATGAGGTAGTCCATGATTTGGACCCAGTTTGATTTCTTAGATACACTTAGGCAAAAATAATCGTTACATTTTCCTATAACAAAACCCCCCCGGGTGTTTATATTTTCAAAAGGGGTGGAGGGTCATTTATAAGAGGATAATTGGGGGGGGGGGGGGGGGGGCAGGTAAATATTTTTTTTTAAATAAAAGTACCTTTTTGGGTAAAACACACTTATGGTATATAGGGGAAGGCAGGACAACAAATTTCAGAATTACTCTAGTTGCATTGAGACAAGCAAAATTTAAGATATGTATATTAGATTTAAACCACAGAATCATCATGTGGGTTACTAAAATGAATCACAAAATGCAGTGTTTTTCTTATAATAAATGGCAAATGTAAGCATGCAGAACCCATACTCTTTTTTGAGGTGTGGATTTCACAATTGTGGATCTGTATTGTGTTTTAAAGTATGAACAAATCATCAGCCCCTCCAAATGTCATCCTTCCTCCCATGCACCCCCCCACCCCCAAAAAACAAAAAAACACTTGCACATCGTTATTGCACTGCCAATCCATACAATTTTCTCGTGATAATAAAAGCAGCTTCTTTCTCTAAATCTTTCTTGCTGTTCTGGAGGAATCCCTAAAGGTGCTGCAAGGCAACGAGGAGGATTTAACAAATCGGGATTGTCCTTAAAAAATCGAAAGTACTGTTTTGCCTTGATGTAAAGCTTCCCATCAACTTATTCCTCTCTGAAAGGATTAAGCTGAGAAAGTTGCTTGGTGCAAAATGTGGAAATTTCTAAATTCGTAAAGGAAGAAAATACGAAATCAGCCTATGTTTTACATTGAAATATAAGCAAACAAAATGCCCTTTTTTCTCTCTTTTTAAGACATTTCTGCTAGCGAAATACAAGGTAAGAAATCTATTAAGAGAGTAATCTATAGAACAATACTATTATGACAAAATATTTGGCGTGCCTCAAAATCTCTCGTTTGACCTTTAAATTTACTGCTTTAATTAGGCAAATTGGATTCCGTCTGGCGCACTCTCGAATGTATAAAGAATGAAGTGGTTGCAGGTTCCCTATTTTTTAAAGGCAAATGATTAGAAAACTGATCAATATGCAGAAATTGTCTTATGATAGCTTCGGTCCGTGTACCCTTTTTTTAAATTGTGCCTGTTTCTATTATAAATTCTAACAATTTAGTTCCTTGCGATTGTAATGACCATCTTAGTTGTTAAATTTTTTTTGTCACTTGAACCTTGTAAGTGTGATATGGCTAGAGTTAGTTAGTAATGAAAATGGGCATTGATGGGCATGCTTATAAATGGCCCTTTGAAATGCTTGTGGACTACATGTACTTGCCTGCCAGGCTCATGGTTTAGGATAGCATTCCATATGTCAATACAAATTGGAACTAGCCAAAAGAATCTATACACAAATTCACACCGAAAATTTTCAAAGCATTATTTTTACATTGAATTTTAATTTGTAAACTGTTATTGCCAATATTGGGTTGTAAACAAAGGAAGGGTTCTAATAGATAGAGAGGCAAAACGTTACCGTACTCTTTAGAAATTCACCGTCTCGCATGTTTTGCGACCACAAGAAACCTAGAGACCAACAATAGATAGAAAGCAATGGCTGCTCAGCTTCTTCCACATACTGGGGGCCGCTTGCATATACACTAACGGTTAGTGTTAGTAGTTGAGGACAATTAAGTGTATGGTTAGAGGTGGCAGGTGTTTTGTAATAATAGTGTACATGGATCATTGTATAGATACTCTTTTTTCTCATAATGCAATGCGCGCTTAGGTGAAAAGATGTAATTCATTGAGGCGGTTTATTGTAAATCAAGACGCGATGTGTCATTTCCTTGTTGTGTGGTCATGGATAGGACAAAATTTAAACCACCCAATACACCCACATCCAAAAACTGATATTTTGTCGGATTTGTTTGTATCGAATTGACATTATGTGTGTATACAAGCACCCAACCTGATAATTATCCGTGCAATATTCAAAATGTCAGCGCCCCAGCACCGAGGACGGACTGGTTTTGAAGCGTTTCAACCCCCGTGGTTGTAAATGAGCATCCTATTCTCAAAGTTTGGGGAAGAAGGCTTTGAAGAGGTTTTTTTTTATGTTTGAAGAGGCTGAATCAGAATTTTTGGGTACAACCTGGGAAAATTGGGCAGAATGGAATTTTGTAAAATAAGGAGGTAAATTTAGTACGTGGTAGATTTAATACAGGGGTAAAGCAAGTTGTGTGTATACACCAATACATGGGCTCATTGTAAGGATTTTAAAAAGGTTTTATTATAATGTCCTAGGTTCCGATTTTTAGTTAAAGAAGTAAGCCCTTTTAGTCATCCTGAGATATTAAACTTACAATGTGCTCTGATTTTGTTGAACTGATGTCAAATTGTTCATCAGGTCTTATTTACAATGTTGGTTTACTTGGTGGCTTATTAGTGGACAAAATGGATTAGGGCAAGGAGTCACAATATAAAAATGGACCTCAAAATGTATACAGAACTGCCAACCCAAAGAATTAAAATGCACTTACCTGCATTTTCAATTGCCCATTATCTATCTACCCTGTACGTGACAAAGTTCCCCACATTTTCAGAGGTTGGACCCAAAACTTCTAGATTAGCCTCCTCCCAAAACTATAGAAAACCTCCTCCCAAACGTCTTCCTCAAACTCAAAGATAGGATTCTACTTTTAACCCTAATACCAAACCCTACTACAAATTACACTTTGGTCAAATATCAACAGTTCCCATGCAAAATTTTACCTAACTTCTGGCTGTGAAACATTGTTTTTTGCCCACATCAACAAATTGAATGACTTAATCAAACCAATTTTGGATAACATTTGACCATAAATTTTGGGGACTAAAAGGTCATTATCTGAAGGGTTGTTTATTCTAAAATAAAAGTATAACAAAAAGGGGTTTATTATTCCAAAACTAGTAATGTGGGTGTTCCAAATAAGTATACTATGGTTAGAGTAGTTCAAGTGTTAGGATATTACTCTTTGGACAACAAATACACGGGCTGTACGCAGGATTCATTTTGGGGGAGGGGGTTGTGGGACCCTCTTGGGGGGGGATTGAACAAAGTGGACTTTTTGTTCTTAAAAAAAAATGGCCATAACCCCCATAAAAATGTCCTTGTTTAAAGTGTTTTGACATTTCCGTGGACTTGTCAGAAATTTTGAAACTTTTACAAAATTCAGAAAAGTGTACTCTTTTGAACATTTTGTGCAATTTGGGGGGTGCAAACCACCCCTCCCCACCCCTGCGTACGGCCTACAAGTACACATACAACGGAAACCAAAAATTCATGCTATTGGATTATTTGTTGTCCAACATGAGGCTCCTGCAATTAGGAGGCGAACATTGCGTTCCACAATGCAATCCGGGTTTGGAACACTCTCTATAGAGGCCGGTGCTTAATAAATATGTTCACCACGTAGCCCTGAACAAAATGACTTGCCCACAGATTTAATACAATATTGATTACAACCGAGGTAATTACTATCAAATTAACGCCTGATATCAGTTACATTAGTTAATCAAACACAGACACATATGCACGGACATCCATGTAACATAGAGAGTGCACGAGCAGTAGGGCTCCAGAGAAACTGGATTATTGACAGTGGTCGGCTTGATGCTATGTTAGTTTTGACCTCAAAGTGAGGTTCAACAATACCTTGAGGAACAAGAGAAAGAGACTCTTAAAGAAAGTTGGGGCAATATGCTTTAAAGTGACAACGAGAGATTTCACTATCAGGTGTCCCTACAAAAATCGAAATTACTGATTTTTGTCCTGATTGTAAAGCTTCCCATCAAAAATTGACCCCAGCTGAAAGGATTAAGATGAGAAATGTGCTCTTTGGTACAAAAATGTGGAATTTTTAATTTCGTATAGGAAGCAGCAATACGACATTCAGCCTATGTTTTACATTGAAATATGAGCAAATCAAATCACTTTTTTCTCTCTTTTAAGACAGTTCTGTACCAAATACACGGTAAGAAATTCTCAGCTTGAGTTGTTTAATCTATATCAAATTACGATTAGAAAACAATATTGGGTGCCCTCAAAATCTCTAGTTTGTCACACCTTTAATATTCACTTCACCTGGTCCCTGATGATCCCTTTATGTAGATGGTAAACTTGAAAGGATGTAGCACATGCAGGTTTGAAAGATGTTCTATTGCCTAACAACTGATATTCCAGTGTTGTCGCAAATAACACGAATATCAATTTATCGTAAGAAATATGCCCAGGATTAATTCTTGCTGCATGGAAAACAACTATGAGCCATGGCAACATATCAAATGAACCAGGGAAAAATGGGGAAATGGTAGGACACCAAAGATGGACTCCAGAAAACTTCAATAATACCAGCATTTACCACATTTTTGCAACACACCCTTGATTTCTTTCTCAATAAATGTTAAACTTTGGTAGGTTGCAATTTTAATATAAAATTCTCAAAGTGTTTAGCGTAAATAAGCTGCATGTCTTGAAATAAGTTTAATTAAAATCAGAGATAACCAATCTACAATTAGCAAGCCAAAAGGAACCCAATTCATATTGTTATCAAAACAGTTGGTCCAAGTCTAGTCTATAGTATAGGCCTGCAGTAGAGGCAAACCTCAGTTACCCAAATTGCACCGGGTTTTGGAACACTCTCTCTCTATGGGCAAGGCTTAATGAATATGTTCACTCACCGCAACACTGAAATATGCTTGCAACAGGGAATTATACCAATTGATTAAAACTGAGTTAATACTGTCAAATTAACACCTGATATCAGTTACATTAGTTAATCAAAACCCACATGCCCGGAACCACGGTAACAATTACGAGTGCTGCACAAACCATGAAGGCTCCAGAGAAAAAGGACTATTGACAGTGGTCGGCTTGATGCTATGTTAGTTTTCACCTCAATTTCATAAGTCGAGATAGTTTTAATACTCAGGGATCATTGAACTAAAAGAGGACTCTTGAGAAAAAAATTGGTATCAACCAATAGGCATACTTGATGGTATCTCATTTTACCTGTCCATAGGCGTCAGTCCCAAAGTATACCATCTAGAAGGAACCCTCGTTCCTTCCTGTGTCCATCCCCCCTGTGACCGAGCCACCGAGCGACTCGGTGGCAGGTCATTGGGAAAACGAGAGTGGGAAAAACGATGAGTCCTGCTAGATGGACTATCCCAAAAGGGGAGGGAGGGAGGTATTACCCCCAAATTTTGATGAGAGGGGATGGTCATACTAGCATCACCACAATCGTTTACACCCCCATATGTAGGTGTTTTTTTACCAAAATAACTCATACTTTACCATAATAGTTTTAAAATGGTAAATTTAGGCGGACAAAATCAACATAATTTGGAATGTTCCAATTTTCACAAATAAAATTGGAAATTAAACCCAAATAAAGTTGGAGAAAGATGCCCGGAACAATGATATGTTCATCAGGCTCTCACAAGGGATACTGCAGTGTACAGAAATACATGAATATGATTCTCAGTGTGGCGCGGCCAGTGTGGGGGAACGGGAGCAAAGTGGTGATTTTTTTTTTGGGGGGGGATATCAAAAAATACCCATACCACCATTCTTACAGTTCTTAATTTTTTTTTTTTTTTTTTTAAACTTAAATTGAATTTGTCAAAAGGTTGAGTTGAGAAAGCGCGTTGTACGCTAATGTGACAGAGTATGATCAGCTGAAAGTGTGACCAAGAGGTTTAAATCTATTGCTGAGCATCCCATTTTTAATGTGATTTCAAGCTCAGGACTTAGGGTACCTTTTGGTATTTTAACTTTAAATTTTAGATTTTTTAGTTTTTTTGTTTTTTTAAATTGTGTGTTTTTTATATGATTTTAATAATTTATATGCAGAACATTAAACCACAGTGGGCAATGATATAACTTACATAGAACCTTAAAATTATAAAGCACATAATTATAAACATTAAGGATTTTTCAAGACAAATTTAATGACCAGACAAGTGCCCACATCATAAAATTTATAGGAAATGCTTTGTTTTACTTTGTTTTATTGGAAAAATCATTTTTCGTTCATAAGGTGTTTTAGTGTTTTCTTTCATGGTTGTCCACTAAGCCCCAATGATGCAAAAACTATTTCATTTCCAAAAAAAAGATTAATTCTAATTCAAAAACTTTGCCAGGCACATTGAAATCGCTTTTTGGCCAGACGTCAAACCGATACTCAATTCAGCTTAACTAGCGCATACGCCAAAACATAGGCATATGCCAGCTTGGTATCAGGGTCAACCAGACGAAGCCACGTAATCCAATCACCCCAGGATGCAAATTGGAATCATGGTTAATCCGTCCATCTCTGTAGGTTTTGCCCTCTTGTTGGTCACGCGAAAAAAAAAAAATCTTGGACCTCTCTTGGAATGTGATTTCGTAATTTTCTTTGTCTTCATCGTCGTAGTCATCTCTGTCATCGTCGTCGTCGTCTTTATCATCGTCGTCGTCATCGTCGTCATTGCCTCCCCAGTTTCTGTAATGACACCAATCGTAACGATTCCACACGTTGTCCTCCTTCCAGTCGCTATGTCCAGAAATACTGCATAAAAATTTTCCTACAGAGGTATGATCAGAAAATTAATTTACTAAATAATGACCATTAGATTTCAGGTTTATGCTGGTGCAGATGCTTAAGACACATAAATGCCTAACTTTCCACATATTTAAGGTACATTGTATTGGGATGTGTGCTTCTTGTGTGTAAAGTTAGGCATTATGTCCTATGCATCTGCTTAAACCTGAAATCTAAAGGTCGTTAAAGGCTGACTCAGATTTCCTGATGAGGGCGCACTCAATTTTCAAACAAATCGCGTTTTTTGCATATACATAATCTTTGTCCATATACTAATCACTGTGTGAAATAACTAGGCTCAAATCGAAGTCCTTCATATAGAAAATCAAAACTTTGTTATAAAATTCCGGATCCGGAATTTTTGTTATACACGGTATCCTATGGCACTGTTATACTGTGCATTAATGTTTACTACATGCAAACGATACATCCGATTCATCTCTAACTTTGGAATTAAGTATTTTAGGTGACTATCTTTAGTTCTAGATGACTATTTTTAATTACTACATAAAATAATTATATTTTAAAATCTCTGAGTCGGCCTTTAATGATAACATGCAAAAGAAACCAAATTGTATTAAAATGTTGGACTTTATAACCAAGTTAAGCTATAGCAAAAACAAAATTATAAAAATAAATCATCAAACTACAAAAAAGGAAACCATAATGAAGGGAAAGCTCTATGACAAGGAATATGAACATAGCTGTGATGGTTATAGGGCCTATGTGTCATAAACGTTAAGAATATTTAAACTTTTGAACATAGTCCACTCAATCTATGAAAAATACTAGGTACACCTGGACAAAATTGCTACAGAAGGTTTTCTTGCTGTAACTAGGAGTAAAAGATCTCCCAAACAACATATCAAAAAGGTAGAAAAAAGGAAGTCTGGCAAGACATGATAATTTGCATTTATCTTAAGTGGACGTATACGCCTATATTTCGACAAAGGTATATAGCTCATAAATGCATGTTTAGGGAGATTTTCCATTTTTCTGTTAGTATTTGAACATGTTTTGCATGGCTATGCCTGCAAGGTGTGTAGCACTTGCAATTGATATGTTAAAAGTGGAAAATGATGGTCATTATTCAAGATGGCCGCAATTTTTCCGCCAAAATTAATTTTGTATTCTAGATGATTTGTCAGATTGCAATCGGGACGGGGAGATCTTTATTTAGAAAATTATTATCAGAGAGTATTTATTCAAACACATTGGGTCAACTAGTGCCCGGGGGGAACTTCCTATGCGAAGTGATGGGTATATGTGCCTCGGCCAGGTACAAAATAGGGTTCTTTCCCGGTGTAGAAGTAATTATAGTCCGGCGTACTCATAGTCCGGGAACAATGGTACACAATAGGGCAATCGATTCAGTTGACTCTTTACGCAACATTAGTTTCACGCTTTATTCCGTTATCGTCTATGGGGCCCCGGACTGTGGCTCCAGCCGGACTATATCTGCTTTCACACCGGGTCCTTTCAGATAAAATGTACCCCAAAATACGGGGTCATTCGGTACACAAGCTGAATAAAAAAGGGGTCATCCAGTATGAAACTCTAAGAAGGGGGGGGCAATGATGTTAAAACCTGCAGTTAAAATAGGAAGTGCCTCTTTCCAGAGTTCAAATTGCCATGAAATTATAAATTTGCTGCCATGTAATTATAAAATTGTTAAAAATGTGCACGTAGGCTGCGAAAATTTTGGGTGTTCAAATGGATAAGCAAACTTGTGATAAAAGTGGATTGCAGGAAAGAAGAAAATGGGGGGTCATTGAGTACGTGAACATTTAAAAAGGGGTCATTTGATAATAGCCTGCGTAATAGGTAGTATATACAACAGCATGAAAAGGCGGTCAAGCATTCTAGACTTCACCAAAGTCAGCATCTCACAGACCTTGACTACGCAGCTCTAACAGGGGATGAGATATGTGCTGCACAAGATCTACTACAAAGCATCATTTGAGAATGCTGCAGATAAAGCCAGCCTTCATCTAAATGCCAAAGAGACGGAATGGAATACATGATCGTCAATGAGGAAGAGAATCATCAACCTATCTGCCCTACACACGGTACCCAACTCAAAAAGGTTAGACCTCAAGTACCTCGGGTCCTATATGTTGGACAGCAAGAAAGACTCAATAGTTAAAGGGCCGTGGTCTGATCGCTAATAGCATCGTCCCTATACTCCAAGATTTTACCGGAAGTGGTCAATATTTTGGTATTTGAAGAAAGCTACTATTTTTCTCATTTATACTCTGTGAAATCTTAGGGCTAAAGGATATTTGGTTTGAAAGTTATAAGCGAAAATGTACCCCATTTGGTCGACCGATATTAATTTTACGCATATAGGGCTAAGAAAATCATGTTTTTAGCTCTCATTATGAAAACGGGTTCAAATATCAGCGCAAAACTCTATAGGTGGGGTTTAGGGGTGAATACCATTCTATCAAGATGAAAACTTTATTTACTTAAATCGGGTCGTCCCCTTTTAATATATTGTATAATAACCAAAATATAGGCAAAAAAATGGCACATAGGTTTCATGCAAATTAGCATGTCTTGCCATGCTTCCTTTTTTCTACCTTTTTGATATGTTGTTCGGGAGGGTTCGTACAACAAGTTACAGCAAGAAAACCTTCTGTAGCAATTTTGTCCAGGTCATACCGTAGATTGAGTGGACTAACAGGGGAGTGGAGGGACTTCTGTAATGACTATTAGAAATAGTTCGCACTGCCCATTATC
>JAMKCH010059601.1:0-26791 GCA_023653785.1 Ophioderma brevispina | reverse complement strand
CATCATGTTCACATAAAAGTGCTAGGAGGAAATGGGCATGAATCAAAAGAAAATCGGTTATAGGTGGAATGACCTTTACTTTTTAGGAAAAATACAAGTATGATAAATTATAGCGACCCATTTGAACATACAATTTGTAATTATGCAACAGGATATTGACGGGTTAATCAGTTGGATGGACACGCTAGTGTACATTGAAATGCGAGAATGGGGGAAGATTTCGTCAGACAGCTGTTTAGCGCTGGGAAATAATTCTGTTTCTGGAGAATGGACACCAACTGGGATTTGGGCTAAAATAAATGGAAGCTTGTGATTGTGTGGCACCGTTACAAAAAGCAGGTTTCATTTGGGTGCTGAAGGGGGGGGCAAGGGTTTGTTGGGGGGGGGGGGCTCCGCCCCCCACCCCCCCCCCGCCTGGTTACGCCACTGCAACCAACAAACAACAAACAAACAAAAAACGAGGAAGAGAAATCACAAGGACAATTTATGATTCTTAGCTAGATGCTCCTGCCCCGTCTTTTATTTTATTGCTATTGTTTATTTTCAGACTAAAAGGAGGCGTCGTCGCGTAATCGATAACTGATAACCTATGTCGCGTGCCATTGATCCCACCGTTGTGTTCGTATCTGTGGTCCCCGGAGTAGCATCAAAAATTAAACAGTGATTGTGCGCAAGTAAGATAATGCAGTCACGTTACTTGTGAATCAATACTGCTGGAGACAGTTTCCCTACAGATTAGTACAGTCTCGGCGGGATACTCCCTACCTAGGGTTAATTCCAGGAGCACTGGCAATTTGGACAATTGGTTGGCAGGGCTGTCCGGGGTTGGTAAGCTGAAAAGTCAACTAGTTTTTAGTTTAGCCCCGGAGGTATGCATTATCTTTTAACCAAAGTGCGCTTAACCCAGAGACAGAAGACGAGACTGGGTAACAGTCTCTACTCTGGCGTGTGTTTTCATGTGCGTACACGCCATGTCCGCGTCGTCTGCTAATATATGTCGCCGGCGATATTAATTATAAAAAATCGTTATGTTTACCCATAAGCGCGCTGAGTTGGCTTAAAATAAAATTTCAGAGATGATGGCTAATGTATCTAATAATAATAATAATAATAGCAGAGATTATATAGAGCCTTATGCTATTGGCCTCTAAGCGCTTTTAACACAAATAAAAAGCTTTATAACCAGGCAAAAATATCAATTTGAAAATTTAGAGGGCGCATTATTTTTCCAAATGTGCCCAGTAGTAGTAGTAAAACCAAAAGTTTTTTTTTTTTAAATCGGTTTTGGCCCCGCTAACGGGGTGGTCGGATTCACCTAACATTCGCAGCAATCGCCTCACTACCACCCTACACTCTAACCCGATTCAATACATCCCCCATACTCAACCCAACCCCTCCTACTCTCCTCCTCCACGGGCTCCCTCCATGTCCGTATGTGGTCGGCTCCTCTCTTCAACCCCCCCCCCCCCCGTGGGCCACCCACCTCAACTCAAAGGACCTTCTCAAAAAATGCTCCTCATCCTTCCTCAAGACGTGCCCATGTACCTATTACACCATTAGCTCGCCAGTCGGTTCAGCCGCTCTTCCAAACCCAACATCTGAATCAAATCCTCAGTCTTCTTCCTATCCATCAATTTTACAGCACCACAAATTGCCCTCACCATGTCTCTCTCTGTCCTTTCAAATATCCCCATCTCATTTTCACTAGGCCACCATGTCTCACTCCATACATAATCCACTGATCTCCACACAAACTCTGTACACCAGTCCCGCATTCTTCAAAGGAAATCTTCTCCCCCTGTAACAACTCTCAACATTCTAACTTAACCCACCCATACCTTACTCTGGCTGTCACAGCCGCCTCACTTCCACCACCCGCACCAACCTCGGGGGGGGGGGGGGCGGGGGGAGGACAAGATCGATCGATTTGGGCATGGGGATTCCAAACGTAATTTGGGGAACTGTACGTGCATTTACTATGGCAGTCTCGGTCCCAGTGACATTAAAAAATCATCTCTAAACCTTTGTTCAAAAGATCTTAGTAATATTCATGATACATTAAGAAAAAAAATATTGATTCAAAATCCGTCGAGGTTAGTGGATTAACCCCGCGCAAATAGGTGAATTTCCAATAAACGGTATTTAGATTTAAAATATTCGTGACAAGGCCTAGCTTTGTAAGTCTGTGTTAACGTTCGATATGCGTAAGAGGCCCTCCTACCGTTAAGTCTTTCAAACAGAACAGAACCTGGAAGTGATGCCGTTGAAATTGCTGGGCTGTTAGGTTTGGCAGTCCTACACCACCCCACTGCTAACCTGCCCCCCGGTATGTGAAATCCTGCACGATCACTGTCCACAACGTTTCCGCCTCCTCCCACTCCTTCTCGCAGCTTCCACACACAAAGTCTCTTGCCAAACTTGGGGGTCACTCTCTCATCTTGGTGCATCGCCATGAATCCAGTTCTCAAACCACTGAATTTCCCTCACCCTTTTCCCACATATTCCACATGGGTCTTCTACCTACTCACTAACACCTCCCCTCCTCCCCACTCACCATCACTTTGAGTCTTCCCCAAGTTGCCGTGTCTCTTTAATTTGCTGTTCTCCAACATCAAACCCTTTAGTTAAAGAGACATGAGGAGATTTCCAGAAAGAAGGACCCCAAATTTTCTCGAACCCCCGCTTTTTGACAGTTTGGAATGCTTAACTGTTGTGGTGGATCCAATCAAATCATCAATCAAATTTATTTGAACTTCAAAACATAACCCAGCAGTTGTATAACAATAACCAATAAGCGAAGCCAAAGCCAAATTTTAAAATGACAATATAAAAGTTAGAGAAATCTACAGGCAATAAAGAGAAACAAATCATTGGAAAAAGTAATTTACAAACAAAGCAAATTTTAGCAAGAAAAGGATACTGGTAAATGAAAGTGAAGATGGAGAATATGAGAATCGAGCGTCAATGCTAAACGCAGGGCGTGAAGGCGCAGGACCTCTTCTTAGTTCTAAAATTTAAACAAAAAAATAGATAACAAAGATTGATAGTACATTTTAAGGGACAAAACAAACAAAAACAGACAAAACACAATCAAGTCCAAATAAGGAGGAAAAAGGAGGAAGGAAGGAAGGAAGAAAGGAAGGAAAGGAAGGAGGGAGAAAGGAAAGGAAGCAAAAGACAGGAAAGGACAGAGAGGAGGAATAAGGTAAGGAAGGATGAACAGTGGGAGGAAAGGAAGGATGGGAAGGAAAGAAAGGGGAAGAGGACAAGGAAGAATGAATATAAGGAATAAGGGACCGCAAGACTGAAAGAGGGAAAGGGAGGAAAAGGAATGAAGGGGGAATTAAGGAGATATAAGGTTGAAATCAGTCGTTTTCTGCCTATGCATAATTAACGAAATATTTGTTCAATTATTCCTAGTGAAAAACAATCCATAAATTGTGTTTCTTTGGTTTATATCAATCCCCAGTACCCACAATCTTCCCACCAAGAACCAACAAACAAAAAAAAAAAAGCACACACTTCACAGTAGTTTAAGTGAGATAATTAGGTTGAAAATCAGACGTGTCTTCCTATTACCTAATTAACGGAATTTTTGTTTCAATTATTGATATTAAAAAAATCAATAAATCTTTTGGTTTCATACCCAATTCTCAGTATATCCACACTCTTTCCACCAAAAATAAAAGACAACACTTCAAACCATAGTTACGCCGAGATAATTAGGTTTGCAATCAGACGTTTTCTTCAATGCATAATTAACGGAATTTTTGTTTACAATTGTTCATAGTGAAAAAAAACCCATAAATTTTGTTTCTTTTGGTCCATATCAATCCCTAGTACCCACACTCTTCCCACAAGAAAAACAGACAGAAAACACTTCACCGTAGTTTAAGTGAGATAATTAAGATAATCGGTTTGAAAATCAGTCGTCCACATCCTTTGACATATTAACGGTTTTTTTTTGTTTCAACGATTCATGTGAAAAAATCCACAATTTGGTTTTTTTAGGTGTCATATCCAAGGTTCCCAGTTCCCACACTCTTCCCACCAGAAAAAAAGACACACTTCATCCTAGTTGAAGTGAGATAAATTATTTAGGTTTGAAACAGTCGTTTCAGTCCTATGAATAATAACGAAGTTTCTGTTTCAATTTACATAGTGAAAAAAATCCATAAAAGTGGCTTCTTTTGGTTTCATAGCAATCCACAGTACCATACTTCTTCCCGCCAAGAAAAAAAGAAACACCTTTCACCATATTTTAAGGAGATAATTAGGTTGAAACAGGTCGTTTTCTTCCTATTGAACATAATTACGGAATTTTTGTTTCCATTTTGTCATAGTGAAAAAAAAATCCATAAAAAAATTTGGTTTATTTTGGTTTTATATCAATCCTCGTACCTACACTTTCCCCACCAGAAAAAAAAGAAACACTGTTTGAGCTCGTGTGAGAGGGGAGATAATAGTTGAAATCAGTCGTGGTTTCTGTCCTATGACATAATTATCCAAAGTTTTTTGTTTCCAATGTATGTGATATGAAAAAAATCCTATTTTAGTGGATTGTGATTTATTATATTTATGTTATTTTATATATATCATATATATATATATATATCTATATATTTCATTTATATATTGTTTCTTTGGTTTCATATTCAATCCACCCAGCCAGTACCAACACCCACACTCTTACCACCAAGAATAAAAAGAAACACAGACAATTAGCTTTGAAATCAGTCGTTTTTTTCCTATGAACATAACGGAAGTTTTTCGTTCAAATTATTCATGGTAAAAATATCATAAATTTTGTTTCTTTTCGTTTCATACTTCCCACAAGAAAAACAGCAACACTTCACCATAGTTTAAGTGAGATAAATAGGTTTGAAATCAGTCGTTTTCCTCTATGCCTAATTAACGGATTTTTTTGTTTCAATTATTCATAGTTAAAAAATAAAAGCCATAAGGTGTTTGTTTGGCTTCAACTCAATCCCCAGTACCCACCCTCTTCCCACCAAGAAAAAAAGAACCACTTCACCACCTAGTTTAAGTGAGATAATTATGTTGAAGATCAGTGGTTTCTTCTAGGGCATTATTAACGAATTTTTTTGTTTCAATTCTCAAAGTGAAAAAAGAAATCCATTTAAAATTTGGTTTTCTTTTGATTCATATCCATCCCCACTACCACCACACTCTTCCACCAAGAAAAAGAAAACAACTACACCCCGTAGTTTACAGTAAGAGAATTAGGTTGTTTGAAATATCAGACGTTTTCGTCCGTTTTAAGTGAGATAATTAGGTTGAAATCAGTTGTTTTCTTCCTATGACATATCCCACACTATTCCCACCAAGAAAAAAATATTGATTTCAAAATCCGTCGAGGTTAGTGGATTAACCCCGCTGCAAAATAGTGTAATTTCCAATAACGGTCATTTAGATTTAAATATTCGTGACCAGGCCTAGTCTTTAGTCAAGTCTGTGTGTAACCGTTCGATATGCGTAAGAGCGCCCTCCTACCGTTAAGTCTTTGAAACAGACTAGCACCTGGAAGTTGATGCCGTTTTGAAATTGCTGTTGCTGTTAGGTTGGCATGTCCTACCCCCCTGCTAACCCTGCCCCCCGGTATGTGAACTCCTTCACAGATTCCACCTCGTCACACAACGTTTCCGCCTCCTTCCGCCTCCTTCCGCACTCCCTTCTCGCATCTTCCACACACAAAGTCTCTTGCCAAACTTGGGGTCACTCTCTTCATCTTTGTGCATCTCCCATGAATCCATTTCTCACACCACACTGAATTTGCCCTCACCCTCTTTCCACATATTCCACATGGGTCTACCTTACTCACTAACACCTTCCCCTCCTCCCCACTCACCATCACTTTAGTCTTCCCAAGTGCCAGTGTCTCTTTAATTGCTGTTCCAACATCAAACCCTTTAGTTAAAGAGACATGAGGAGATTTCCAGAAAGAAGCGCCCCCAATTTTTCTCGAACCCCGCTTTTTTACATGTTTGGAATGCTTACCTGTTGTGGTGGACCTAATCAATCAATCAATCAAATTTATTTGAACTTCAACATCACAGCAGTGTATAACAATAACAATAAGCAAGCCAAAGCCAAATTAAAATGACAATATAAAAGTTAGAGAAAATCTATGCAATAAAGAGAACAAATCATTATGAAAAAGTAATTTACAAAACAAAGCAAATTTTAGCAAGCAAAGGCATAATGGTAAATGAAAGTGAAGCTGAGAATATGAAGATCGAGGTCACTGCTAAACGCAGGGCTTGAAGGCGCAGTGACCTCTTCTTAAGTTCTACAATTTTAATACAAAAAATAGATAACACAAGATTTATATTACATTAAGGGACAAAACAAACAAAACAGAACAAACACAATCATGTCCAACTAAGGAGGAAAAAGGAGGAAGGAAGAAAGGAAGGAAAGAAGGGGAAAGGAAAGGAAGCAAAAGACAGGAAAGACAGAGAGGAGGAATAAGGTAAGGAAGGATTAACAGTGGGAGAAAGGAGGATGGGAAGGAAAGAAAGGGGAAGGACAAAGGGAAGTGAATATAAGGAATAAGGGACGAAAGGACTGAAAGAGAGAAAGGGAGGAAAACGGACTGAAGGAGGGAATTAAGTGAGATATTAAGGTTTGAAATCAGTCGTTTTCTTCCTATGACATAATTAACGAAATATTTTGTTTCAATTATTCATAGTGAAAAAAATCCATAAATTTTGTTTCCTTTGGTTTCATATCAATCCCCAGTACCCACAATCTTCCACCAAGAACAAAAAAAAAAGAAACACTTCACCGTAGTTTAAGTGAGATAATTAGGTTTGAAATCAGACGTTGTCTTCCTATTACATAATTAACGGAATTTTTTGTTTCAATTATTGATATTAAAAAAAATCCATAAATCTTTTGGTTTCATACCAATTCTCAGTATATCCACACTCTTTCCACCAAAAATAAAAGAAACACTTCACCATAGTTTACGCGAGATAATTAGGTTTGCAATCAGACGTTTTCTTCCAATGACATAATTAACGGAATTTTTTGTTTCAATTGTTCATAGTGAAAAAAACCCATAAATTTTGTTTCTTTTGGTTCCATATCAATCCCTAGTACCCACACTCTTCCCACCAAGAAAAACAGAAACACTTCACCGTAGTTTAAGTGAGATAATTAGGTTTGAAATCAGTCGTCCACATCCTTTGACATAATTAACGGTTTTTTTGTTTCAATTATTCATAGTGAAAAAAATCCACAATTTTTTGTTTCTTTAGGTTTCATATCAATCCCCAGTACCCACACTCTTCCCACCAAGACAAAAAAAGAAACACTTCATCCTAGTTTAAGTGAGATAATTATATAGGTTTGAAATCAGTCGTTTTCTTCCTATGACATAATTAACGAAGTTTTCTGTTTCAATTATTCATAGTGAAAAAAATCCATAAATGTTGCTTCTTTTGGTTTCATATCAATCCCCAGTACCCATACTCTTCCCGCCAAGAAAAAAGAAACACTTCACCATATTTTAAGTGAGATAATTAGGTTTGAAATCAGTCGTTTTCTTCCTATGACATAATTAACGGAATTTTTTGTTTCCATTTTTCATAGTGAAAAAAAAATCCATAAATTTTGTTTATTTTGGTTTTATATCAATCCTCAGTACCTACACTCTTCCCACCAAGAAAAAAAGAAACACTTCACCGTAGTTTAAGTGAGATAATTAGGTTTGAAATCAGTCGTTTTCTTCCTATGACATAATTATCAAAGTTTTTTGTTTCAATTATTGATATTGAAAAAAATCCATATATATATATATATATATATATATATATATATATATATATATATATATATATATATATATATATGAAAAAAATCCATATATATATATATATATATATATATATATTCATTTATATATTGTTTCTTTTGGTTTCATATCAATCCCCAGTACCCACACCCACACTCTTCCCACCAAGAATAAAAGAAACACAGACAATTAGCTTTGAAATCAGTCGTTTTCTTCCTATGACATAACGGAATGTTTTGTTTCAATTATTCATTGGGAAAAAATCCATAAATTTTGTTTCTTTTAGTTTCATACTTCCCACCAAGAAAAACAGCAACACTTCACCATAGTTTAAGTGAGATAAATAGGTTTGAAATCAGTCGTTTTCCTCCTATGACATAATTAACGGATTTTTTTGTTTCAATTATTCATAGTTAAAAATAAAATCCATAAATTGTGTTTGTTTGCTTTCATATCAATCCCCAGTACCCACACTCTTCCCACCAAGAAAAAAAGAAACACTTCACCCTAGTTTAAGTGAGATAATTAGGTTGAAATCAGTGGTTTCTTCCTATGGCATTATTAACGAATTTTTTTGTTTCAATTATTCAAAGTGAAAAAGAAATCCATAAATTTGGTTTCTTTTGATTTCATATCAATCCCCACTACACACACTCTTCCCACCAAGAAAAAAAGAAACACTACACCGTAGTTTAAGTAAGATAATTAGGTTTGAAATCAGACGTTTTCTTCCTTTTTTTAAGTGAGATAATTAGGTTTGAAATCAGTTGTTTTCTTCCTATGACATATCCACACTCTTCCCACCAAGAAAAAAAGAAACACTTCACCCTAGTTTAAGTGAGATAATTAGGTTGAAATCATTGGTATCTTCCTATGGCATAATTAACGATTTTTTTTTTGTTTCAATTATTCAAAGTGAAAAAGAAATCCATACATTTGGATTTTTTTGGTTTCATATCAATCCCCACTACACACATTCTTCCCACCAAGAAAAAAAGAAACACCAAGCCGTAGTTTAAGTGGGATAATTAGGTTTGAAATCAGACGTTTCCTTCCTATGACATAATTAACGAAATTTTTGGTTCAATTATTGATATTGAAAAAAAAAAAAATCCATAAATTTTGTTTCTTTTGGTTTCATATCAATTCCCAGTACCCACACTCTTCCCACCAAGAATAAAAGAAGCACTTCACCGTGGAAAAAAAAAAAAAAAAAAAATCTTCCCACCAAGAAAAAAAGAAACACTTCACCCTAGTTTAAGTGAGATAATTAGGTTGAAATCAGTGGTTTCTTCCTATGGCATTATTAACGAATTTTTTTGTTTCAATTATTCAAAGTGAAAAAGAAATCCATAAATTTGGTTTCTTTTGATTTCATATCAATCCCCACTACACACACTCTTCCCACCAAGAAAAAAAGAAACACTACACCGTAGTTTAAGTAAGATAATTAGGTTTGAAATCAGACGTTTTCTTCCTTTTTTTAAGTGAGATAATTAGGTTTGAAATCAGTTGTTTTCTTCCTATGACATATCCACACTCTTCCCACCAAGAAAAAAAGAAACACTTCACCCTAGTTTAAGTGAGATAATTAGGTTGAAATCATTGGTATCTTCCTATGGCATAATTAACGAAATTTTTGGTTCAATTATTGATATTGAAAAAAAAAATCCATAAATTTTGTTTCTTTTGGTTTCATATCAATTCCCAGTACCCACACTCTTCCCACCAAGAATAAAAGAAGCACTTCACCGTGGTTTAAGTGAGATAATTAGGTTTGAAATCAGACGTTTTAGTCAGAGAGAACTTTCATGTCACCGTACAGTTGAGTATATACACATTTTTTTTGCTGAAAATGATAGATTAGGGTATGTAGAATAAGCATCTGTCGGGTGCCACCTGGGATCCTTGGCATTTTGAGAAATCCAAGTGGCGTCCCCGCCATAAATGATAATTATATATTCAATCCTTATTATCAAAAAATGGAGTTACTAGATATAAATATAGGATCCAATGAAACAAGTGTATGGCACTTGGAACATTAAGTCATACTCAAATTCAAAATGGAAGCAAATCAATAATTTTAAAATATGCCCTATAAAGCAAATACCTGCGAAAAAATAGACATGAATTACTTAGATTATGTTGTTGACACAATAAATGTATTTTGATACTTTTAAAAATTGTAAAATGACATGTTTATTTTGTGGTTTCATATAAGTACCACACTCATTCCCCACAAGAAAAACAGAAAACAATTCACCGTAGTTTAAGTGAGATAATTCACCAGCTCAAACCACTTTGAAGGTCCATCTTGGTTATGGGGCGTTGAATCTCAGATTCTTAACAGTAAGCAACGACCGTCTGAATATCGTGATGATTATGCATCTGATTATGATGTTATCAGTGGAGTACCGAGGCAGTCGGATCCAGAGGGGGCCAATTACAAGTCGTCCCGCCAGAGGTGGCAAAGTGATATGTCGGCCCTGTGATTGCTCCATTAAGTGTGAACTTGCTGAAATGCGCCCGTAGCGCGGAAAATCGCAAAATTTAGTGAATGTTCCCCAAATTTAGGCTGAAATTGGTCGAAAATTGCCCGAAAAGAGGATGAAAATGCATTTGGTCCATAGCGTCCCGTTTTTAGAGCCAGAGGGGGCAACTGGCCCCCCCCCCCGACCCCCCGGTCGTTACGCCACTGTATGTTATGGGGAAGACAAACCAAGAAGAACAACGCGGAGCTCATGTCAATTTTTTATGAGAAATTTGTTACCATAAGTGCGTGTTTTGTCTTTTCGAAACAGCCAGACTCTTTTCGTTCAGCACTTGATGCTGCGCGGTTAGCCATATCTATACAGCGTGCTGATGATGAGACTGTAATTCCCAAAGTGAAGTTCAAAGGACCGATCAGAGATTACATGAGGAGGGCGCCCTCAATTTCCAAAGAAATCGTGTTTTGGATGTACATAATGCTAGTCAATTACTAATCACTGTGTGAAAATTGCTAAAGCTTAAATCGAATCCTTCATAGAGAAATCACCAAACTTTGTTATAAAATCCGGATCCGGAAGTTTTGTTTATACACAGTATCCTATGGGACGAATACTACACATAAATGTTTAATGCCAAAAACGAAAAATCCGATTCATCTCAAATTCGGAATGGGTATGTCAGGTTACATCTTTAGGTATTATGGACTATGTTCCATTATTCACAAAAAAAATATATTTCGAACATCTCGTGGTCAGTGACTTTATCAGCCTCTGTCTACTTCTGTTTAATTCTCATCTTCGGCATTGGAAAACCTTTCAAGTTTAGTCAAAATATCTTCGTTAAGACTAGAGACTGTGGAAGAAATATCAATAGGCCTACCACTTCAAATCCTCGTAGAAATGCTAGGCCTACTAGGTCAATAGTATGTTTTCGTTGTGGCTATACAGGTCACAAATGGATGAATTGCATGCAAAAAAAGACGCGAGATGGGTAGCCCGTTTAAACTAACGGCAAGTGGGGAAACATGCAAGTGGGGCAGGGATTCCATCCCAACTGAACGCAAGTATAGGCCAAAGCAGAGATGTGCAAAATAATGCGGTGCTAGCCGTCCCCTTCTCAGAGTCCAGAACGGACAAGTAGACCAATCAAAATCTTCAGGGCGTACCGTAAATCGATTTTAAATTATCTGAGTGGAATACTATCTCAGCTTCTATTCGCTAGCGAAGTGTTACGTATAATCCGGTTTCGTTACTATGTCAACGGATCACGCTTTGAGCCCTGCAACCACGATCGATGTAATTGATCACAACACAAGGTAGACGTTCATATAGAAGTCCCATTGATGCAAATTTGGTGTTTCAATTCATTCCGTCAAGCCATACTGCCACAACGTCATACAGCGCATGGCGGAATCCAATTGTATTACCTCATTTGCATCAATGGGACTATTTATATGAAACGTCTACCTACACAAAGTCTACGGCTGCAATACATTCCAAATGGTGCTTGATCCAGTAACCAGGGAGTAATGTAACAACTTCGATGGCGAATACAATCGATAGTTAATGTATGGTAGATACGGGTGCGTCTATAAATTTGAATCGATCATGATGGGCTTAAAGCCAATTTGCCTTTGGATAATACACGTGTAAAACCTCGTCAAGTCTGCTCGCACAGCAAAGGCTAGCTGTTCAATATTCTGGTTTTGTAACCCTTCCCCTTCATAGATGGTAATATTTTGTCACACTTTAACTAGTGCTTGCAATCTTTAAGACTGTTATTTTGGGATCTATGTTTTAAGGAAACACGGTGCGGTAATTAATTGTGCGACAGACACTATTACTCTAAACAAAAAGAGCCAAATTCGTGTTCTCGAAAAGCAAGAATTCCTCCGCACACTCAGTCCATTGTACGCATCTTGCAGTTATGTCCATTTTGCCGATTAAAGGGAAATAAAGCATCAATCAATAATAGCCTGGATAAAATATAAATAGATAGAGAAAATGGTTACAAAAAATTCAGTTTTTGAGAAGATGAAAATAAAATTAGAGAACATTTTGAATTGGAAAATTTAATTCAATATGAAATATGAACAAAAGATTTTTGACAGTGATGGAAGAAGTTTTCATTGTCTTTATACAAAAACATAAAAAGGTTAAAAAGTTAATACAAATGTCAAATGTTCTGTTGTAAATATGTGCATCTTAAGGTGGTCCCATAGATGTCATGAAAGCGACTATGACGCATAACCCCCGCAGCCGCGCCGCAATGGCTGTAAGCCTGCTAAAACTAACACGGGGCTCCGTCTGCTCATTACAGCCCACGGTAAGGGTTTTTTGAGCCGGCTGACTATGTTTTCAGTTTGTAGACTTATGGACCATCTTTTTACATTCATGCGGGGATATTGAATATTATTATTAAAGAACAATATACAGATGTTGAATTAAAAAGGATTTTATTATGGGAATAACAGCCCATTTTTGGAAAATCAAGATTTGATGACTCACTGCATTGATTGTTTATTATTTTGCTTCGGGGGACCCAGTCAGGTAAAAATGACGTACGTATCCCTACATTGGAAAAAAACAACCGGTTATTGTCATCGTACGTCGGTTTTTTGAATCAGTAGGGAAAAGGGTTAAATTTTGTCTGTTTAGACATAATAAACGGTTGTCTTTTGGAAAAAATAATAGAGGGTCATGTACAGACCTTGATTAAACATAGTCGGAATTTATATAGATCGGTCGCCCCCGAAAGAGTGAAATGATATCGTTTTTTCATCACATTATTTATTAATCTTTCCATCCACAGTCCAGGCAATGTTTAACAAGTTAATAAGGGGTTGACATTTTACACAAAACACAGCAAGTTTTGGAATAGGAAATCAGACATTTTACAAATAAGTATTTCAAATTAGCCATCTGGTATTGGAAAGGTGGTGGTTTAAATTTTGTGTTGTTAAAAATACACCTTTCTTTGTGGTACAAATTGATCAGATCATTTTTCCCATATCTAAAAGAAGCGGCTCTCACCTTTAATCTACTTTTTATAAATACAGAATTTTATGACCAGAAGGTATTATGAATAATGGTCTTTATAAGTGTAATTACCCCCAAAACAATACCAGCTCCTGACTCAGAACAATATTGACATCTGTTTACCTGAACCAATGATGAACATCAGTCCAAACTTTCTGAGTAGTCAAATCTTACAGTTCCAACAACAAATGGATTATACTCTCGTCATCCCACAACAAAAGGTGCACAAGATTATTTGAACTCCCAATTTTGACTCTAAAGAAGTATTTGTACCCAAATCCTTGTGTAGGAGCCCGAAACTGGGAACCACGCAGTTTACTTCAGAAGTACACTTTTCCGATTGTAGTAACACATCTTAAGCCAATCTATTTCAGAAAATTGTGGTGCTAAAAAGCAGGTTCCATTTCTCAATACACTTATATTGAAACCTTCTTTTCTGTTAAGATTATTATAGAAACGTTTACACCCTTTTGCATCTTTAAGAATGGTCGTTGACACAAAAACCGGAAATGGCTTGCAAGAGAATTTTTTTATTGTGATTTAAAAGATGAGCAAAGGTTTTTTCAATCGCCTTTTTTATGCCATAAAGAGTAAGAAAATGTTTAAGATTAAATTTTCATATAATCCCATTTACAGATAAAAAATCACCATCAAGGGTTAACAAGTCATTGATATATAGAAGTCACAATGTTTATACCAATCTTTATAAAGGACCAGACTTTGTTACCCACCTTAATTTTAGCATTATTGCCAAATATGGAACTTTTAAAACCCTCATTTCATTCCTGTGGTACAAGCAATATTGAGAAATCTTTCATGCTTATAAAAACTTTTCCCGGAAAGTGTTATTACATTCATTTGATAATCTTGTTCCGTATACATCAGAGGGAATAGTCCAAAATTCCAGGTTAGGTGTCTCACTTTAATTTAAAGCAATATTAGCACATTTGAAGGGCGCCCCAATTTTTCAAAAATTTGGAGATTTTTACACGGTTGCATTGGTTAACGGCTAGTAAACTATACCTTGTCGAAATGCTTAAGCTCGAAAATGCCTAGTGGCACAAACGAAGGAATTTGCACTGAATAATTCTTATCGGGGGATCCCGAAATACTTCAACGGCTGCTGAGACGGCCTTTCCAATGTGAAATAGCCGGAAAATAGCGCCAGTGTACGTGTCTACGCTCATCCTAGTTGTTTTCATAGTTCGGGCAAGTCAAGTTAGAGGTTATTTCTCGAGGTGGCACTATTTCATCATGGACGGACATAAACGTAGCATTTCAAGCTCTGCCGCAAAGGCCAATCTGGGATCCAATTCTAATGACAAAATCGCTTATTTTGTGATATAAATAGCATATTGTTTAGCACATTCTCGTTCGCAGGTATAGTTTCCTAGACCAATGACCCACGTAATGTGCAAAATATCAAATAGTTTAAAAAATTGGGGCGCTCTTCAAAAAATGTTGACCAATATTGCTTTAACAAATTAAAACATCTTATTATCACTGCTGGATTTAAAACAATCTACGATCCCAGGTAATCTTAAGTGCATTGGCAAAAGGTTCAAATGAATCATACTTGCACTAACCAGTAGTAACAGGAAGCAGCCATTGATTTCTTACTAATTCTGTCTAACTTACTACCCCAAACAAAAATTATTAACTTTTGTATTAATCTCCTAACATATCGTTATTTGGGTAGAAAGCGAGAGGATCCAGTGATTCAAACTTTGGCAACACAAAAAGAGATTGACCAAAACAATTCTACCTAGTACTGTAAGGAACCTCTTGACCAGGGTTGAATTTTGGTTTGGTTTTAATACCTTGCATTGTGGTGACATTAATACTTCACAATAAACATCCAATTTGCTTAAAAGTGTTAACCCCAAAGATAAACTAATGTGTTTTCACCCACCCAACATAATTATACTTCTTACATAGAACCTAGTCACAACATTCTTTGAGCCAATCCAAACAGCCTCTGGTTTTTTCGAACATTAATTTTCAAACAGCAATATTATTAAAATGATTCCGGAAGGACTGAAGGTCGTGATACGTGAAGCGAGTTTTCTGGACCATCAAAATAACGTTGTATCATCAGCGTATTATAGTACCTTATATTCCAGATCATTATAGAATGCCCTTAATATCTCTTCAATTCTCTAGCAAATTAAAATCTGAGAACATAATAAAAAAATATATGGCGACAGACCATCCCCTGACAACAGCCAGACTTAATCTCAGAAAATTGGGTCATGTGCCCATTGACCAAAACCATAGATTCGGCCTTTTCATATTAAAACGGAAATCCATCTTTTAAACCCATCCCCAAAAATTAAGCAGTCCATGGGTTTTAAAATAAATTTAATGTGAAACGAATCAAAAGCTTTCTCAAATCAATTAAAAGTTAAGAGACCTTGGAATATTATTTAATTCTGTATAACTCATTATGCGCAGCCCTGTCTTATGTTCTCACCAATAGACTTTCCTGCCATAAATCCAGACGATCAAGATTTGATATAAAATCTGAAGCACATTTTTACCTGTTGGCAATACAAGTTGACGCAAGTTTATATGACAACATTAAGGAGGGATTTGGTCTCCAATTTTTTAAGAAAAGACGAGGCTTTTGACCTTTAGGAAGGCAGAGTAATTACAACCAAGTCTTTGTGTCTGGGAAAAGACAGCCCGTACGGAAAGACTCATTAATTGACATTAATAAAAAACCATGTGAAAAGATCATTGGAAAAAAAAAAAAAAAAAAAAAAAAAACTTATAAAATTTCAATTGTGTTTGTAACCATCTAACAGGACTTTTATTATTGCTCACACCCTTTAAAGCACCCAGAAGCTCCTCGTGTTGGAATTGGCCACCCCCTCCAAACTGTTTTTCTGGTTGTCTTTTAACCGGGTAAATTTATCCGAATTCACAAAATCCTCCAACTTTGATATATCTTGTGTATTTTTTTACTATATAACCGCTTATAAAAAATCCTGGATTCATCTAAAATATCCTGTTTGTAGATTTTAAAAATACATCAGACCCAAAAATTTAGAAAATAGCTTGTTTGCAGAATTCTTTTTCCAGACTTCAGAATCAGGAGAAGGGTTTTCAACAGTTTCCAGCCATTTAGCCCTTGACCGCAACATGGCACCATCCATCTTGGATCTACGAAGATCTTCAAGCTCAGACTTCTTATAATGATTCGTCTCCAAGGAATTTGGGTCCAAGGTATGATGATGACGCTCAAGATACTCGATATCGGCCAAGCTCAGATTCTCGGCGAGAGGCCTCCTTCTTTTTAAATGATGAATAGGAAATTGTTTTCCACGAATATCTAATAATAAGGTATCAAAAAACAAACTGTCGATGATGACTAAATTCAAGTCGTTGGGATGAATATCAAAAATATTATCCCAAAATTATATGGAGTGGCCAGCATTAACGGTACAAATGACCTCTTTGATAGTACTTTTGAACGATATTAACATAATCCTACTTTTCAGAAAGCGAATTATTGAAATTTCCAATAACTTTTACCCTTAGGTAAATCATTAAAAGCTTAAAGTGAGTGACAACTATGGAATGGGTCGGTCCTATAGCCTGGCAAAATCTCTGTCTGTATTGAAATAAAATTCAAACATCTCTTCTGTAATTAAACAGGAAATCAACCTACTCATTTCAGTGGTGGATTGGGTTGCCTCCAAGTATATTGATTCACATTTTCATTATAACATCTCCATACATCACTAACATTCATATCTTGGATTAGGTCCAAAAACCACTTTCCTCGATTTAGGATTATTAATATGAGTGGTAGTGTAGGTATCTAACTTAGATCAAGAACCAAATTCCAGTCCCCACAAAATAATATAGTTTTGTTTTATTTCTTAATTCTTCAATGACCTTTTTAATATTGTGTAACACGGAGGAATCTTTATTTGGACCATAAAGTGAGCATAAAGTGAATCTTTTGTCACAGAAACTAACATCAATGACCAAGAATTACTTAATCAATTGTGTACTGTTGAATAGTATAATCAAAGTTGTTATTGGAAAAATAGTATTGCTGAACCTCTTGACTGTGAATTTAAATAGCTACAAAATAATCACCGTCCACTTTTATCCAATTTCTGCTTTAAATTGTTATCAAAATGAGTATCTGCTTCAGGCAATAAATCATAAGTTTTTACTCTTCAAGAAGTTCAAAGCACATCCAAACAGTTTCTTATTATATGAGGACCAACGACAATTCAGTGTAATTATTTTAACACTCAGAGCCATCCAAAAACAACAAATAATCGTGTGATAATCATAACCACATATTTCTCCACCTTGTAAACAATATTCCTTTCATGCATAGGCCGCGTAAATACCGGGGGATGGGGGGGGGGATATATCCCCCCCCCCAATATTTTGATGAGGGGGGTGGTCATAAGATCATCCCCCCCCCCCAATTGTTGATGCTTTTCATGTGTTTTTCACCAAAAATAACATCATCTTTTACCTTAATAGTTTTAAATGGCAAATTTCCGCGCGCTTCGCGCGCATTTTGTTCTAATTACATCACATTAAATAATTTGCTTTATTTAAATGGCAAACTTTTTCTCGCGCTTCGCACACATGTGCTAGTAAGGGATCTTTTCAGCAAACCATTTCATTCATAAATTTTCATCAACCCCTCCCCCCCCCCCCAATGTCAAAAAGAATTTACGCCACTGCTTTCATGTCTAGGTAACACATGGAAAACTTTTTTTAATTTTGAAAACTTTGTACTTGCTGTGATATAAACATTGTTGTTACCCATTACATTATCTGCACTCATATGTTACCTCTGTGACACAGTTTAATGTGCCCCTACATATCTCAATTGAGTTAACTTAAATCTTGTCTGTTACACCACTATTATGGCAGTTTTTATGTAACCCTTCAGTACACACACATTGTTACACAGCTGCAACTGGGTATAAACTAGTTAGTAGTACTATGTCGTGGGTTCTTCTTCTGCATGCTGTCGAATCAGCATAAAATGCTAGTTCTGAGGAACATGGCGTTTGAAAGTTGAGTTACTTATGAAGGCGTGTAATTCAATGAAATAAGCGGAAATGGTTATTTAAGTGGTGTATGTTAAAGAACATGAATGGCTCCTACTGCGACAGTGATTAAAAATACAAGAACAACTGTTTGTTTTCTATTCAAAATGGCCAACTGAATGTGGGTTCGATTGTTTGTCCAACCCCAAATGTTGATTCGCTGTGCTCTAGGAGTCGAATACGTATTCGACTGCAATAAAATCCGTTGATTTCTAATGTTGATATGATGAGATTACTATAGCTACGGGTTTATGATTGATTGCCGATGATGCCACGATGATTAAGAATAACGATGCGGCGGTTGATGCATGTGGCAATAACGATGAAATAAGGAAACATCGAGCTTGGCGACGACAAGATGCTACTGTCGATGATGATTGATGAATGATGATGACGTGATGATGATGATGGATATGATGATGATGATGATGATGATGTTGTTGATGATGAAGACGACAACGACGACAATGACGAGCTTATGATGATGACAAGACGACGACGATGCGATGTCTATTGCATGTGTTTATGTACAAACAATGAAAATTTGTATACAACGCTTCCATAGCGGTTTTAAAGTGGGCAACATTTCACTATTGCATATCGTTTCTTTGTAAAATATAGCGCAGACGGACCACGATGACCAACGAATTCAGAAAAATTAAACCTCGCAAATTTGGCCTCCTTTAAAATTAATATCTTTGTAATTAGTCGCCCCAATATGTTTTAACTCTAATTTTTGCAGAAAAAAAACATAAATTTCAAGAGGTAAATAAGTTAGAAAGAACACAAACATGTAGTGCCATGTTATATAAAATTAATAAATAGTATGCATGTGGTAACACACAATAATATTGACTAGAACTGTTCAAAAATTTGAGCTCAGAAAATATTAAAATGTAACTGGAATATTTCATAACTCAAAAGATTTGGAGGATAAAAGTGGTCTTCTATTTTCTCGGTTTTCTAAATTTCTCCATTACACTATATAGTGCCTATTGTTAACAAGTAATGTACACGCTTAACTGAAACGAATTCAATTTTTACAATTACAATTAAATGTTGGGTAACTTACTTCATAAAATCTACATAATCTAAACAATTTAGCAGGCACTAACGCTGGAATACAAAACACCTTCCCAAAGAAATATGTGTTCTGAAAGGCGATTTTTTTTAAATGAGTATATATTCGAATATTTAGTTTGCAGAGAATATCAAAGTAACATCATAAGCAAATCAAAAACTTTCGCCCAACTATGTTATAAGTCTATTTTTGAAACACGGTTTACTAAGGGGTGGGGTGTTAAACACCCCGAGATTCATTATTATAAAGCAATAGATGATTTCGATGTTGATATAACCGTTGATGTGCATTGGTACCACCGTTTTTTCTACTGCTTCAAAATAACTAGTATGCGTCCACAATGAAGTCAAGATTTCAAAGTGGCAAAAGTGGTCATTTTATTTTTAATCTTTTGAAAGGATATAAAATGAAAAAAAAATGGAACTTTTGCATAAAAAAGGTAGGATGTTGCATTTTCATGCGTGGTTTGGGCCCAAATGATATGGAAAAGACTAGTTTTTAATCAATCATAATTTTGAGCCATACAGTGCACATATTTAAGAAATGAAACTAATAAACTAAAGGGTTAATGCAGTCATTTATAGGCGAATATGTCCTCGAGGTCGGAAAAAAAACTAAATAATGGCACAACATTATTTTATTTTTCCCCCGCCGAGGGATACATTATGAGTCCATAGATGATTTACTACAAATTTCTATTTCTATTCTAATTAACTAAAAAAAACTTGATTTGATTTTGTTTGGTTGTATTAGGATTTTAAGTTAATATGCCTTATATGGGTATTTGGTTATGCTGGGATTAATGAAAATAAATGATAATAAAATGCATTAGATTAGCGCCTCATTATTGCAGAATAAGGCAGGTAAACTGACAATCAGAATGCGCCATTTTCAATAATGGGTATAGTAGAGGGAGTAAAACAATACCACCAATAGACTTCGACGTTAACCCCGGTTAGGGTGCTTGCTACCTTCACATTTGTTCGCCAAAATTAGCAGAAAGATGTGAAATAATATGGAAGACTTAACGAAATTTAGTTTTTAACGTTTTTGCGCACCGAGGGAAAGTTTACCTGGGGTCGTTACTCCTCCCCTTGGTAATACGAGGATTAATGTCAAGATGACCTCCCCCCAAAAAAATTAAATTGGGTATTTGAACAATGTTAAAACTACAAAACTTGGATAATTCTTTTTCACGACGCAGCGACCGTTAGGTTGTTTCCAATAAGTAGAATAACATATTTTAAACACAAAATAAAATGTGAAATAACATGGCCAATCCCTCATGAAGTATAGAAAGGTAAAATTTCACCGATTGCTTAACCCTCGTCTACCTGAGCCATTTTGTAACAAAATTGCCGAAACGGGGGGGGGGGGGTGGTTGTTACCACCAGCCCCCCGCATTTTATATCTGAAACACCCGATTCTGTAAAATTTGGTACCAAAGGATAGCTTAGAGATTTGTTCTTTCCATTGGTACCAAAATAAGGTACCATATGACTCACAATGACGTAATATGTTGAGGAAGGAAAGTACGAAAAATACTGGAATATAGGGTGGAAAATTGATTTTTTCGCAATTTGCGACTCCCTCAAACACCTTATTATAGCTCTAAATTGCTCTCATTAGAACAAAAAACTAATCATTTCCCATCAAAGTAGATAAAAAACCGCCATGAAAAACTGTATTTTCCTAACCTTTTTGGCGCCGCTGAAAAATGAATTTTTCACTGGTGGGTGTGTCGATGGAACTGGCCAATTTTGCTGACCTGCGAAACTTTATGACGTCATTGTGACGTAATGATGGCCATGTTGGTAATCATTGGTATCCATGGAAAGAGGAGGGCCATAGCTATCGATTGGTACAAAATTCAAGTGGTCTGTGAGTTCCTGTGTTGTGTTAGGCATGTGGTACTTCTCTTCCGAAGGGGGGGGGGGTGATTGCCACCCCCTATCCATCACTTTGGGACACCCCTGACAAAGTCTGAGGCTGAAATCAAATCACTGGTTGACACCGGAATTCTGGAACCAGTTGAATTCGCAGATGGGCCCGTCATTGTACCAGTCTTTTGAAACCAGAGGATCGTACGATCTGTGGAGATTTTCGCCGTGACCGTAAAATTTGCAGCCTCCCAAATTGGATTGCTACCTATACCAACGGTCGAAGATCCTTTTGCCAAATTGCGAGGGTGGTAAAGTTTTACAGTTAGATATGTCTAAAGCGTACCAACAGATTGAGGGGGGTGAAGAATCGCGGAAATTTTGGGGTATCAACACAAACCTTGTTTGTACAGATATACTCAGAATTCCCTTCGGTGTTTTATCTGCACCAGGAATTTTCAGTGTACCATGGGGTCGCTTTTACAGGTATTCCACATTTAGTTGGTCTACATTTAGATGACATATTGATTGCAGGTCCGACTGAAGAAAAAGAAAAGCATCGTGAAGTGCTCAAGCAAAGTGGACAAGACTTCAAATGATGGCTTGCGTCTTACGTAAAAAAATGTTCCTTTATGCAATCTTCGGTGACCTACATTGGGTCACACTATTGCACAGTTAAAGGCTGCTCTTAATGTATCAAAAATTTGCCATGCAATTAAAGATGCACCAATTCCAAAGAAGTAACGAGTTCGATCGTTCTTGGCTTTTAAATTACTATGGAACAAATTCATTCACCGAATTTGGCAATCTGTTGTCCGCACCGTTAAATCGGTTACTACGCAAAAAAACATTTCGCTGGTTCGTGGACGAAGCTGAACAAAATGCTTTTGATTCTGCTAAGGGATTTGCCTTCTTTCATCTGCCAAGTATTAGCACATTATGACCCATCTTTGCCCCTTGTGTTATCATGTGATGATCTCATTATGGTGTAGGTGTGTTCTGTCCTTTCATCAAAATGCATGCCATGGAAAGTTGTAAAGACAGTCGCAGCGCGTCTCGTACGTTAAACCAAGCAGAACGCAACTACTCACAAATTGAGAAAGAAGGTTTGTGTTGTCATGTGTTATATGGAGTCAAGCGTTCCATTTCATACTTGTAAGTAGACATTTTATCATGTTGCACAGATCACAAACCCACTTCTGGGTCTTTTAACATTGAAAATAAGGACATTGCCAAAAGGCTTCTAGCAGGATCCAACGTTGGTCTTTTACATTAGGATCATATAACTACACGCTACGTTTCAAAACTACAGCAGCACAAAATCCTTGGTTGTATTAATTGATGAGTTGTCTCACATGGAAAAAAGCCCATTGATTGTGTTCTAAAAACTATAGATAGAAATAAGTAGAAATATTGGTATCATAAACAAATGAAGCACTTCATTCCAAGTCGATATTATACTTCTATCACACTTATAATCTTACCTTATATTAATTATGGTATACTGTGTGGGGAAAGTACTTATAAAACACATTGAACAAACTTTGTTAAACTTAAAAAAAGGGCAATAATAACCATGTCAAACAGTCATTAAAGAAGTCAAAAGGACCATAATTATTTCGAAATTAAATCTCTTAACTCTTGAAGATATATAGATTCTTGGCGGTTTCATGCAAATACTTATAAACGAACTTTTTTTTTTCTTAAAGGTGTGTTGTTCCGATTATGGTATTGTGTCTCACTCGACATGGGGCCTGGCCCACTTGCACATACACCCCATCAAGTACGTGAAAAAAAAAAAACCTGCGGTTTTGATGGTAGACGCAATTAATGCACAGGTTGCAAAGCCCATATTCAATACTGTGCTAATATTGATGGTGTAACCCACTAAAAACGGCGGTTTTTTGCTTTAATCTTGGGAATGAAAATGGATTTGAGGGCATCAAATCTTCAGGCACACAATGAAAAGAATACGGCCTTTCATCTGATATTTTGAGGGGAACATGTGTCTAGTGGATTATGACCTGCCGACTCATGATCCCCAAAGGTTGTGGGTTCGAGCCCGCTGTGGCCAATGTGTGGTGCACTTGGGCAAGGGAACTGTACCTCACTTGCTTCGTCGACCCAAGCGATATTCGGGGTAGCTGTTATGGGGAATATTACAATCTAAAGTGCTGATAGGATTGGCCTTGGCCAGCTGCGGCCCTAGATGAAGCGAAATGATTGTGAACGATTTCCTGACGGCCCAGCGTAATAATAATAGGCAAACAGCGCTTTGAATCCTTGGGCAAGGCGCTTCGCTTTACAAATGTCGGGTATTATTATATTATTATTATTATTATGATTTATCAAAATCGAGTATTATTCCGGGTAAATCAGGGGGGGTCCCAAAGTCGAAGACGATCGGAACACGAACCTTTAAGTCATTCAATGCATTATTTACAAAACGTTCAGACATACATAATTATCACAACAAGATATACTAACAACCTCAATTTAACAAAAGACTTAAAAAATGTTTTCTGACCACTCTATTCAAGCAAGAGGGGCCCCAGTTATTGGAAACTCTTTGGCAAAAATGCAATACAAAATTGCAATTCTGTTAAACTTTTCCGCAGGCCATTTGAAGACAAAAAAAAGTTGTATCGAAATATGAGTAATTTTCTGGTTTGCACTGTGCAGGTCTTGATTACATTAGTACATTTCAGTACTTGTTCTCTCTTTCGTTTAATATTTTAAAAATCTTGCATCTTAATTTTCATTGAATCTAAATGTATATGTGTAACTCTAGCATTTCATCATACGGGGAAGGCTTCTCATTATCAGGGCCCTATTGGCCCTTCAACCTTCTCCTCAATAATATTCTTCTTTGATTTATTGTTTTGTCATTTAAGATTATGGAAATAAAATGAATACGCTCTAGCATATGCAGTAGTGAGATCAACAAAAACAGCGCCACCTTAATAGTGTTTATAAGGTAGCTGAGGATCAATGCTGCCCGGGAGCCATTACTGCAATAAAAGGAGACCCTGTTCACTGTCCTGCTGCAAAAAATGCCCTCGTATCTGAACTGACATTCTGAAATAAACCTTTACTGATGAATGATGAATGTGACAGCTGGAAGTCATTTAAACACAGGCCAAGCGCTTGTAACCATTTAAATACCAATATGCACTGCACTTGTGCAATAATAAGGTAATGACACTTAAAAATACCTTTTCCCAATTATGTTGCTTGTTTGTTAACTTCAACGGAGACACTGACCACTATGAAATTGCACCCCTAAACGCTGACATGTAGGCGTATACAGCTAAATGGGCACCTATTCAAAACAAATGGACGCCTTAATGCTTTCCGTGCAATTTTCTGGATGGTGATGACTTCGTGGATGGTTTTGAGTGTCCCCCTAGGCAATGATGGGATTGATGCGTCCATGGATCAGTCCTTCAAGGAGCTTGCATGATGAACAACGCAAGTGGCATAGGTCTATATACCTCTTTGGACAATTTGGAATGTGACAGCTTCAATCTGCATGTAGAATTTCGGGTGGGTGTTGCGTGGTCCCGGAGTGGTATTCATATTCATGCATTCCCACTACACATCCCCTAGTTCTGAAACATCTAACTTTAATTGGTCTAAATGTGAAAATTACCATCTGTGCAAACATAGATTTCACTCACAGGGCTCACTTCTCTGACTTGAATATTGTGATTTAGCGGCCATATTGAAAAGCGCTCTCTTTTGAATGAATCGGTTAAACTTGATCTGGGTTTTTATACTGAAGACATTACCAGACTGAGCAGATTGAAAAAAAATACATCAATATCTCCCTAAAATGACATCTTTTTCAGTTGTTCTTTATCAATTGAGGGTATATTAGGGGCCATTTTGAAAACGCCCTCTCCCAGGCCATACTAGGACAGGCACAACTGGGCACATGTTGATAAATTATTGCATATGGGTTAATTTATTTCTGTGGAAAATTCAATGCTTTTATCACAAGTGCACAATACGTCGACTTAACAGCTGTACTAAATGGGATTTACACAGTGAATTACGGTACATCAGATGGTTTCGTGGCTCATGATTACCTCAAAACCTGAAGGTGATACACTACTAAATGAATGTAGCTAATTACCTACTTGCTGATAATAGTGCAGTAAATAAAAGTAGTGAGACTTAACAGCAGTACTCAAAGCTAAAAAATATTCCAAAGTGGGATTGACAAATGTAATTGTTTTAGGCTGATATAGACTCATGATACTATAGTTCCTGCATATAACTGCAGGAAGGCTGTTCCATATTTTGGTTTGTTACATATGGCGAGTGCGTCTGGCTGAAATTAGATTTCAAGGTGATTCATACAAAGAGTTGGTATTTTGACTTTTGGTACCTTTTGAATACACTCAGTACATGCACGTAAAACTGACAGGAAAAATACACCTGACAAGGCCTTTCATTTTGGGAGTTTCCGTAACCTGACTCCCTTTGATCTGACACAGTTTTATCTGACACAGTTTTTATATGATTGTAAGGTGACGAGATTAGTTTGAAATTTATGGTATCATGAAAGTGGTTTTCACAGCACCAATTGGTATTAAACAAACAATTTGCTCGCCTTTTCAACTGAAATTATTCTGGCTCCTTATATTTTTCGCGCGAAAAAAATCTAATTAGAACTTTCGTGTCGCCCAAGCTTAGATTAATCTAAATAACAACAACAAGGATCACTGCACTGCTACACCTACTTTTGCCCATAGATAGCTACTGATCAGCGAGCTTCAGCGTGAGACGTGAGATACACTGTGACTCCCGGGTTGTCAGTGTCACCCAACACGGTCATTGTTTTATTTTGATTTTAACTCTGTAATACCGAATGACCGTTCGAGTATATTTGCTACAACACCAAACGCTACTGTAGAGGAATGATACAGAATTGATGCGAGTCAAAATATTATTATTATGAAGTTGTATCATCAGTCGGGGTTATTTCATAAATTGACATGCTCACTCGATAACCGCTACAGCACATGCACAAGCGGGCGTTAGTGTACCGGTATCAGGGGCGGATCCAGGATTTGAAAAACGTCAAAATTACCCGGGGCTGAAAGGCTAAACTTGTCCAAAATGGGCTGATTTTACAAGATTTTGCAGAATTACCGGGAGGCGCGCGCCCCCCTCGGCCCCCTCCCTAGATTCGCGCCTAGGTATTTGTCAAAAATCACTGATCCCTGGACTTATATCATGAAGCATCCATCATATCCCGGGGGGGGGGGCACTTATATAAAAGTGACGTACCTGAACCTGGGCCAACGCCAGACATGTAAGTTTTCAGGCAATAGCCTAGGCAATAGCCTGAATTCAGGCCTAGGCTCTGTTACTCAAAATTCAAG